>ML299001.1:0-23308 GCA_005239495.1 Nicotiana undulata
TTGTTTCCCTGGTTCACTTCTATCTGTCAATTAGACTGCTTTACTTCACTTGTTTTTCCTTTTCTTTTTTTTTTGCTCCCGTATCCCTTACTTGCTTGCTTATCCCTTGTCTTGTATTTTCCCTGTTACCTGCTGTAGATTAGGACAGGTTATCGTTATTGTCAAGTCTAGCCTCGTCACTACTTCGGCTGAGGTTAGGCTCGGCACTTACTCAGTACATGGGGTCNGTATACCCGCTGGCGTTCGTGGGCCTTGGCGTCTCTCCCACACTTGGATTTCCTCATTGTCTTGCCTTTTTCTTCTAGTTCCAAGACAATTATATATTTCTTTCAGACTTTGTATTTAGCACTCAGTTAGTTAGTTCGTGAGGTTGTGACACCCCGATTTTGGGATATTTGCGATGTTGTTACCTTTATCATTTCATTATTCGTTTTGGGAATATTGTTACTTTTCTGTTGTAAAAAAAAACTTTTGAAGTGATTTGGAAATGTTCGGTAAAGGCTGAAAGTTAAGGAAAATGAGATATTCCAGTAGAGGTTGGAAGGTTAATTGGCTTTACTACTGATACGTTGTTTTTATAAATGTCAAGTGTTGTGTGTGTTGGCTTCTCTAGCGAGTTCAATGTTAGACGCAGTCACGGTCTGAAAGATGGGATTTCGGATCGTGACAAATCTTTACAAATGTTACTATTAGTACTTTCATTTCATTAGGCATCAAACGAACAGTTGAAATATTGAAGACAATAGGAATGTTTTGTTAACTTGAATCAAACGATCATTAAGATAAAAAAAAAGATTCAAAATATAATAATTTCATTCATTCATATGATATTTCATGATAACATCACCAAAACATAACATGTTAAATAAAAACATCACCATAAGTGGTAGACAAACATGTAACCAAGCAAAAAAGATAAATTGAGATAAAACTTCATAATGCATGAACTACTCAATATTCTAGTTCACGGAAAGAGAATTTGAGGTCTTGGAGGTGGATTCGGTATCAGTAGTGATAACAATGACAGAATTGCTCTTAGCTCCATTCTGGACGGATGGTGTGGGCATATTGTCAAGCATAGTATAGAGGGAAGTTAGAGGATGCTCTTCCAACATCACACCTTTTAGGTAATCAATGCTCTAATCGCGAACCACCCTCTCAATCAATTCATTAACCTCACGCTTCAGCTTAGTATAGTCACGCTTAAGATCTTGGTACAAAATATTATGACTAACGGATGAACCATGGAGTGGTTGTTCAACAGCTTTTCGGAGTCTTATCCATCGTTATGCTTAGATATAGTAGTAGTTTCAGTTTGATTGAGTTATGTAGGTCTAGCATATTTTTCGAAATATATAGGGAGAATTATAATCTCTCAATTATAATTGCTATTCCACTTCCCGGTAGGACTTAAAGTCTCTTTGTAGATACCCTATGCAACCATTACAGTTCCCACTGCGGATATTACACATCCTAGCAACCCATTTCACTCCTCCATGCATCCATTACACTTCTCATTAGCCCCTTCCACTCCTTCATGCAACCATTACACTTTCCAATAGTCAATTTTACTCCTCTATGCACCATTGCACTCCTCCATGCAACCATTACTCTCCTCTATGACTACAATTAATTATAGGAGCTTGTCTTTATCCATCCGTCTATACAGATTTTGATTTTTTTTAAAAGCTTCTGCCATATAATGGCATGCAATTCACAGATTTTGGATTTTTTTTTAACTTTTGCCATATAGTAGCAGTGCACTTCATAGGTTTTATCTCATAGTCTTAACCTTAGAAGACTAGAGTAATCCATGTAAATATTATTTGATCCTTGTTTAGGTTTAGGTGTATGTTTAGGTTTAGGTTTAGGTTTAGGTTTTGATTTTCCGTTTTGGTTTTAAACTAGTAGTCTTCTTAAAATAAATAAATATAACAATAATAAATGAAAAAAACAATATTATAAAGAACAATCATATTAATGTCACGACCCCAAATCTAAACTAGTTGTGATGGAGCCTATCGTGGAACTAGGCCAACCAAATTAACACACGAAACATAAATAATCTTTCATTTATATCATTACTAAACTGATAATCCATAAATGTTTCGTTTAATCATTTTTAAAACAGATAAAGTTACGCCGAATGTTAAAAACAACCCCAAGATCCCGGAGTCACTGGTCATGAGCATCTAACAAAATATACAAGTCTGGAACATAAACTCTATAATAGTAAGAAGGAAAAAGCAGGGTTGCGGACGCATGCAGCTACCTTGCAAATCTCCGAGAAATCTCTGGAACAGATAGACAGCTCACTCTGCCCTAGCACCTGGATCTGCACATATGGTGCAGGGAGTAATGTGAGTACGCCAACTCAGTAGTAATAAAAGTAAGCTGAGCAGTAAGAAACGCATACAATTAAGTCATCAATTCACAATAAACACAGTTTTTCTTTCCAACAGTGTATACGTTAAATCATCACGCTTAAAATGCCGATTTCAGTGAAAATCCTTTGAAAAATGTAATTTCCAACAGTTTCAATAAAATGTCCAATAAATTTAATGTAAAATGATATGAATCATAAGTAGCCACTCGGACAAAAATAGAAATAATAAACCGCCCCTCGGGCATAACATCACTCAGAATTAGTCCCTCAGCATGCCTCACAATCACTCATAATCAACTCCTCGGGCAACCTTACAACCACTCATGCCTCCCAATCACTCGTCACTCGGAACTCGCACTCAGTAGGTACCTGCGCTCACTGGGAGTGTACAGACTCCGGAGGGGCTCCTACAACCCAAGCGCTATATCGCTGCGGCGTGTAGCCTGACCCAATATCGTTGCGGCGTGCAACCCGATCCATATGTCTCGCTGCGGCGTGCAGCCCGATCCAACATATCTCGTTGCGGCATGCAACCCAATCCATATATATATTGCTGCGACGTGCAACCAGATCCATATATACTCCTCACAATATAGGCTCTCAGTCTCACTCAGTTAGAAACCTTTCAAAAGCCACTCGGGCTATCAGTAAAATGGGGTACTCGACCTAAAAATAACATTTTATGCATCAAAGTAGTGTAAATGAGACTGAGTTCGAAATCAGTTAAGCATAATATGACTGAGTGTAAATCATTGGCCAACACAATGAGGAATAACAGTAAAAAGCCTCCAAAGGGTCTAAAAACGCGGCACGAGGCCCAAATACGGCATTCCTCCCAAAAAATAATAATCTTTAAACATGAAATATCATATGGTTTATAATCAAATACGCAACTTAATAGTTTCTACGGGACGGACCAAGTCAAAATTTCCATCGGTGTACGCCACACACTTGTCATCTAGTATGTGCGCCACTCCAAAATAGTGATACAGTGTTAAGTCCGGGGTTTCATATCCTTAGGACGAGATTTACAGACATTGCTTATCTCAAACCAGATGAAAACCACTCCGCGATGATCTTGCCACTCGACTCGGCCTCAAATCTCCCAGAATCTATTCAAAATCATATTCATACCATCAATATACCCTAAAGGATTAAAGCCCACATGAAAATAATCAAATTACAACAAAAATTTTCGAAATTGGCCAAACCCGACCCCCAGGCCCACGTCTCGGAACTCGATAAAAATCACATCACAAGAATCCTCATCCTCCCACGAGTCTGTACATACTAAGAACATCAAAATCAGACCTCCAATGGCCCCTCAAATCCCCTATCAAAGGTCTCCAATTACAAACCCTAATTCCCCAATTTTTCACCCTTAATCTCATAGATTTCATGCTTAAACAACTTAAAATCAACATAAAATTGAGTATTGAGTTCAAAAATATTACCTCCAGAAGTTACCCCTCAATTCCCTCTTCAAATCCTCTCAAAAAGCTCCAAACCCGAACACAAATGGTGAAGAATAACCCAAAATTCGCGAAGGGTTTAATTTATATACTCTGCCCAGCAAAATCGCATATGCGGTCCAAATATTCGCTTTTGTGACGCCGCACCTGCGGAAAAAGCATCGCAGGTGCGGATTCCACTTCTTCCTCAAGATCCGCATCTGCGGCCAACATATCGCACTTGCGGTCTCGCAGGTACGAGCCAACCTTCGCACATTGGTGAACGAAGATGGCTCAAAGACGACCGGAAATATTTTGTGATGAATAATGATATCAAGCGGGGTTGTTTTATTAAATTTGAGTTGGTTGAAATTGCAGAATTGTTTGTTGTCTTCAAAGTGCAAGTGAAAGGACAAGGAACTCCCGAAGATTCGGTTGAAATTAACTAGTTTTTAAGTTATGTTTGTGGAAAATCCATATTTGTGTTGTTTTTTCACTTTTGTTGTATTTTATTTATTTCTCATCCAATTATGTAATGTGTACGTTTATTTTATTTTGTTATCATTATTAATGAAATCAAATTCCTATTTTGCTCTAATTGTAATATTGTAATTTTTTCTTTTTTCTTGGTATCATTTCAGTATATGGTTGGAATAGTCTTCATTCAATACATTATTCTACTACCCTAACTACAAACCCTAACTATATGGTTGCAATGTCAATAGTCTTCATTCAATACATTATTCTACTATCCTAACTACAGACCCTAACTATATGGTTGGAATGTGAATAGTCTTCAATTCAAAAAAGGGTTGGTATGTGAATAGTGTTGGTATTAAATAGTATTTAATATCTACATGGAAATTCGAAACAAATATAATTCAACTACCACCATTAATTCCGATAGTTCAAACAAAACCAGATATGTGTGGCCAAAAATAAGTTATTTTTTCACTGGCAGGAGGGTGTTTGAAATATTTTTTTTGGACTAGCTTGGACCCTATATATATGGTCACATACTCAAACCCTAAAGACCTAAAACACACTCACATACTCAAATCCTAAAATACCTAAAACACACTCACATACTCAAACCCTAAAAGACCTAAACCACACTCACATACTCAAATCCTAAACTACGGATGCCTTTTTCTCTACCAGAGGATACCTATCTAACTCTTCTACTAGGAGTGATGCCCATTCTTACTCTTCTACTAGCAGTGAGAAAGAAGAAGAGTATCCTCCAATATTTGAAGTGGTTATGTCTAATTCATGCATCTACGACCAGTATCTGGTAAATTATCATGTCCATTAAACTTTATTTCTTTGAATGTTGCAATAACTTATTGAGTTAAATTATTATGTCCTTTAAACTTCATATTTCATATACTTAATAGTAATACTTTTTTTTATAGTATATTCCAAGAAAAATGTACAAGCATCTTCCTCCAGAATTAGAACACGCGTCTCTTTGACATCGTGGCAAAAAGTGGTATGTAAATATGAAGACTGTTGGTTATCGAAGAAGGTTCGAGGAAGGCTGGTCACTTTTTATAATTGAGAATTTTTTAAGGGGAGGTTTCTTAGTCAAATTTACGTTGGTTGATGTTTCACCACAGGGTGCTATCTTCGATGTTGACGTGAAGGAAAACGGATATCCTGTGTGTACTAATCCATTTTTTATTTGGTACTGGGATGTGTTTGTTGTGTTGATTTTTTATTATCTTTTATTTTCATGTATGTTGATTTTTTATTATCTTTTATCTTTTATAACATTTGAAGTATTTTGTTATGAAATTTCAATCTTCATATTGGTCTTCTTTACTATAATTTTTTTTATCATTTAAAAATTTCGAAATAGTAGAGTAAATGATGCATTAGGAAGTTAAATGTGTTGGTATGTTATTAATTTGTAAAAGTAAATGCTATATAGCGAAGTTAAATGGGTTGGTTTGGTATTTAAAAGAGGAGTGCACGGTTTTCGATCTAAAAAAAAACAAAAGTGTAGTTAGTGAAAGAATAGGCATGATAAAGACTTCAAAACGATCTAGAAAGGCTAGACACTTAATACATAGGCTATGTAGTTAGTGCTAGATATTGGATTTATAGATGAATCAAAGTGTTGTTATTTTGTTTGAGGCTTTCCTGGGATCACCAGGTGAAATGCTCTTATTTGTTATCTGAATTCGGTTGATGGACTGGTAACATAATTCACATTTATGACAAAAGAAAATACCACATGTTTTACAAAACAAAGTCAATAAAATCAAAAAAACCAAACTCAAATCAAATTAAACAAGTTTCATACTTAAATCATCTCAAACTAAACGGTCAAGTCTTCTACTTCCCAGTTTGCTTCATCGTTTAGATCAGACAAGTTATTCTGTGATTGTATTGTTGCATCATCTTGCTGTAATTAGAGTAAATAAGACTATTAAGCAATTTATTTACCTAAAAAAATAAAATAATAAATCAAATTTGTTATACTTTACCTCAATTCCTTCCGTTATCCAATGACTTCTACCACCACCTCTACCGCCTCCTATAGCACGGCCTCTACCACCACTTCTACCACCACCTCTACCAACACCTCTACCCCTCATGTTGCCTCTAACTCCACTTCCACCACCCGTTTGTGAACTTCTAAAGTATGAATCAATTCTCCCTCTATATCTATTCAACCTTGGACGTCCACGAGAAGCTACATATCTAGGATCTCTTATATTTATTCCTTCACCCTCACCCTCACCCTCACTCTCACCCACACCATCATGTGTATCTTCCAAATCTCAATTTGGAACTATCATATGATCATCCAAATCATAAGGTCATGTTCCAATCTGTTCAAATCATACTTAATATATCACCTCATCACATCAGTGTCCAATGCAATATCGCAAACCGTTCAAAAGGCTTTAATAGTTCGATGTACATCATGTATTCAGAAGTCATACATGGGTAACCTCCTAGAAAGAAACGTTTCAAGTGCGGACGAACAACATCTTTTCTCCACCTTTTCAATATATACCTCTCATCAACGTTTTTAATCCTCTTATGAGACAACACCTTTAGTGTATGACAACATAGAATACCCCTTGTTTCAAACCACTTGCAACTGCAACTGCAACTTAGATATCCGCCAACATGTGTATATTCAACCGCGAATACAAATGGATCTCTAGTGTTAAAACTCCTTAGCGAAGAATCTGTTATAATGTATTTCTCCACTCCAGGGTTTGCTTGATGATCTTCAGGGGTGCTGATTTCACAATGGAACAATTTCCTTAATAGTAACTGAAAAAATTCAAACACTTCACGAGTATAATATTTTTGAAGTTTTTCCTCCCATGCGAATTCAGAAAAACATTTTGGTTCAAAGCACCTTGACCTATATTCAGCTTCCAATTCTTTCTCGAACTTAGATCTTATGGCTAACTCATATTGTTGAAAAAATAGCTTCAAAGTGCTTTGGCGGGTGATAAATCCATCAAAGAAAGCATGCATACCTTCACTTCTCTATGTGGACAACATCCCGGCCCAAAAGTGGTCATTTAGGTATACAGGAACCCATTTTTCCTTCTTCAAATAAAGTTTATAAAATCAAGCCCTTCCATCTAAGTTATATTTTTTAATATAATCAGTCCATCTTCTCTCAAACTCAGCAACGTTAATGCTATCAAGGACTAAGGCCTTATATTCTGCCTTTGCAATCTTAGCATCAAGAACTCCGCTTAACTTCGTAGGCAACTTTGCGAATATGTGCCAAATACAATATCTATGTACCGTATTTGAAATCAATTCATTGATGGCAGCCTTAAAACTATCACATTGGTAAGTCATGATAGCTAATGAACGAACATTGTTTAGAGCCCCAAGGCATGTAGACAACACCATTTTATAACTTGTTATATCCTCACTAGACATAAGAGCACATCCCAAAAGTATGAACTGCCTATGCTGATTTACACCAACAAATGAAGCAAATGGCATATTGTACCGATTCACAAGGTATGTTGTATCAAGGCATATTACATCATGGAACTCCTTATATGCAACCTTAGAGTGTGAATGAACCCATACGGCATTGCGAAGTCGACCAAAACTATCCACATCTATGGAGTAGTAAAATTCCCTACCTTTTTGTTGCATGTCACTGAAGAACTTGAGTAATGATTGTGCGTCCCCTTCTTGCAAATGAAGCTTTCTACTCTTCAAAATATAATTTCTACAATCCTTTGGTGTACAACTCATATTTTCGAGGCCACCAGCAAGTACTTCAGCGACTCTTATATTTTTTTAGGGTCTTAAGCCAGCAATATCTTTCGCTACAAGAGTTCTCTTAAGAGACTTACTAAGCGATCTGTGTCCAGCCATCAATCGCGATAGTGCCGGTTTCAATTGATGATTATATTTTTTAACCACCTTTGAAACACGCCATGAACCATTCTCCTCTAAAATTCCATTTATTCTAGCACGACAGTTCCTCCTCTTGGTAACATGCTTATTCCTTGGTTTCCTAGACCTATCACAACCATATAGCACATACCTAATAATATCATCACCCTTTTTGTTTGATGTTCTTTTGACAATGCAAAACCCTGATAATCTTGCATGTTTTTTATAAAAATCAAACATAACATCCTTATTACTGAACCGCATCACAGTAATTGGACCAATTATGAGATCTTCTTCATTGAACTCATTAGGCATTTCCATGTCCTCTCCACCTTCTGTCTCTTTCTCTAAATAATGGCCGTCATCATCATCATCATCATCGTCATCAGCAACAACATTGTCAACATGATTTTCTTCAGCATTGAAGTTGCCGTCTGAATCAGTGTCGACCGACTCATCTTCATTCATCAAACTGTCGTCCGAATTCAACCCCAATGATATGTGTAATGCATTGCTTAGTTGCTCCTACCTAGTTTCTAGGCTGTTATTCGGGTTTAATGGCTCCAAACTAGTTTCTATGTTAGCATTCATGTTTAGGTTAAGGGAAGCGTGGTGAATTATGTGTTTAATGAAAGCTCTATTAACATAAGTGTATGGTATGACAAGTTATACTATATAAATGAAAAAATAATATTATGTATACATACTAGACTTTTGAACTTCCCATATGTATAAATTGTATTTAAAAAAAATACGTAATAGTATAAATTATATTTAAAAAAATACATAATAGTTATACCGTATAAATGAAAAAAATACGAATGCATTTATCATCCCAATGCATAAGAGAATGATGATTTATGTGATCAATGTTTTGGGATAATCAATATTTATTAACTAATTTTGGAGGAAAATATTTTGAAGGAAAAAATGATCTTTAAGTCAAATGTGAAGAAAAAGATTTTACTGATATTTCATAAGTGTGGTCATTGTTTGAGTTTGGACGAATAGCAGCACTCAAAAGGAACAAAATAAACAATCAGACACTACTAGTTGAAAAAAGTGCAATAAAGACAACTAGGAAATGTCAAATATTTTGTGAGTGTAAAATAGTGTGGAAAAATGTCTTTTCGACTCCCAAAATAGTTAATGCGTCAACGATTTTAAGGGACACTTTGATCAATTGATCAATTGATAATGACTAAAAAGAAAGAAGAGGAAAACACATGAAATTATTTTGGTAGAAGACAACATATATTCGGTGAAAACCTCAATAAAATGAACCTAGGACTCAAATTAAGAGGCACCTTTTAAAAAAAAAAATTCCTTTTTAGTCTTTATCATAACGTGAGTAACCTTGTACAATGAATTGTCCAATGGTGCAAGACTTAGTTACGTCTTCCCTTAATTTCTTATTATTTATAATCTCTGTTATCTTAATTATATGTATGATACCTTTTTCATTTTGAAACATTGTGTTTCAAAAATGAAATGAATACAATCAATTAATAATATTACTATTTATATCCCTTTTACAATTTCAAGAGTTTAAATTTTTATATAACGAGAAAAATGTAATAATCGGTGTTTATTTTTTTGGTACTTTTTTTATTATTTTGAATTTCATAACCAGTCAAGTAAACGGAAAGTGTACTAGGAAAAGGACTTTGAAAACAAAGGAAGAATGTGATCGTGGCAGAGATAAAAAGAACTGTAATTTTTGCTCCCACACAGCTGATATTAATCGTGTTATGTTTTGTTTTAAGGCGTTTAAATCGAACTGAAAAGTCGCACCAAATCGAAAAATTAAACTAAATTATTAAAACAAGTCCGACTAGGTTTGATTTGACTTGATTTGGTATTGAGTAAAAAATTCCGAACCAAACCGACATATATATATATATATATATATATTAAGACTTTATATTGATTTTTTTTTAAAATGTAAATATTTAGGAACTTCTCATGTATTAACCTTGAAAGCGTACATTGATGAAAAATTATTGATAGACGGCTGAGAAAATAACTATCATGTGTTACTAATAAAATTTTCTCATTGGAATATTTAAATTGATCATATATTTGTAAAATTTTCAATATTTACCAAACATATATTCACTTATCAAAACTTGTGTTGGAAAATATTGAATGATTATGGAGAATAAAAGGTTTAGTTTGAGGCGTGTCAAAGACACTGTCCTTAAGAATATTTCGCTCACACCGAGATAAATAATTTTAGGCGTATCCCCCAGGATTCAACAAACTCTTCTAGTATAACTAGGAGCAGAAACAACAAAGATTGTATTGTGATGACCCAAAAGGTCATCCTAAGTAATTTTAGCTAAGTCTATGCTCTGAGGCCCCGAAAGCCTCCGTTAGTCTCACCTCGATATGCGTGCGCAGCCCGGGCGTGTAGCCGGGAAGTCTGTATGTTGAAATTTGATGAAAAATGGAATTCTATGATAATTAAACGAATAAAGTTGACTTTGGTCAATATTTTTGGTAAACGGACCCGGACCCGTGATTTGACGGTCCCAGGGGGTCCGTAGAAAAATATGGGACTTGGGTGTATGCCCGGAATCGAATTCCGAGATCCCAAGCCTGAGAAATGAATTTTTTAAAAAAATTATTTTTTGAAAATAATAAAGGATTTTGTAAATGAATAATTAAGTAAAAACCGTGCTACCGGGCCCGTATTATGGTTCCGAAGCCCGGAACAGGTTTATTATATGTTATTTGTCTTATCTGTGAAATTTGGTGTAAAACGGACTTGGAATGACGTGTTTCGGATCAAAATTGGAAAAATTAAGCTTTATGAAGTTTTAAGAAAAATTCTAAGAGCTTTGAGGTTTAATTCGTTGATTTTGATGATATATTGGTGATTTAAATGCTTGAATAAGTCCGTAGAATATTTTGGGAGTCGTGTGTGTTTTTGGTTTTGAGCCCCGAGGGCTCGGGTGAGTTTCGGGTAGCTAACGGGGTGTAAATTAGTCAAAAATCTGGTGTTTTGGTTGATTTTCTGATGTCTGGTAGCTTAGTCGATGCGATCGCATAGGTGGAGCTGCGATCGCATAGAGTTGAGAGTGAGGGAGGGGTCTGTTGTCCTCTGCGATCGCATGGATGGGTCCGCGATCGCAGTGTAGGGAGTCCAGACGTTCTGCGATCGCATTCTTTCTTTGCGATCGCGTGGTGTACCAGGGTGACTGGGTGGGGGTTAGGTAGTTCTTCTCTGCGGTCGAATCATTGCCTCCGCGATCGCAGAGGTCAGTGGAGTTGACCTTCCGCGATCGCAGCCTTCCGTTTGCGGTCGCATAGTAGGGATTCCTATAGCTCTGCGATCGCAGCCCTTCTTCCGCGATCGCAGAAAACAAAATCGCCCAGTTATTTCCTTAAGTCAAAACAGAATGCTCATTACGGGAATTCCATATTTTGCACCCTCTCCTTCTTCTCCACAGCCCCCTTAGCCATTTTTGAAGAGCTCCATCACTACATCCTCCTAGGTAATCAATTCTAACTCCATTTTTCTTCCATTTATCATCATCTATCACTAGAATCTAGGCCTAAATTCCTAAAATCAAAGTGGGAATTAAGGGTTTTGAGTAGAGTTAAGGCTTATGGGATTTTAGGTGATTCAACCTCAATTTGGGGTCGGATCTTAAAATAAATCATATATTTGAACTCGTGGGGTTATGGGTGATCGGGTTTTGGTCCGAGCCTCGTGTTAAAACAAAGCGAGCCCGGGGTCGAATTTTGGTATTTTTGGAAGAATGCTAGAAATTGAATATCTAGGCTATGGGATTGTATTATTGAGTCTTTATTGATATTATTGAATTAATCTGCCTAGATATCGTTGTTTCGGAGTCGGATTATAAAGGAAAGACGGTCTTAGAGGGTTGATTGCTATACTTTGGACCGAGGTAAGTGTCTTGCCTAACTTTGGTGAGGGATTATGTATTGTATGTTATGTGTTATGTGTTTATCATGTTCAATGTATAGGTGAGGTGACGAGTACCTATACATTGCGAGCCAAGCATGCCCGTGAGTCTATTTTGATAAAAATTCAGTTATTTCGTCAATGTTCATCATACCATGTAATTGCCTCTACTTAAGAAGTTGATTGTGGTTGATGTACTGGTTGTAGAGATTATGAAATGTTGGTTCAATTGAGGATCCAAGTATACAATATATATATTGAGTTGTTTGGTTATAGCTGAGATCCTTGTTGGGCACTTATTGAGATATTGATTGATATTTTCCCCTTGCCGGGTGATTTGAACTGTATTTTTCCCACTATGTTGTATTCCTTACCATACACATTGTCTTGCATTGGTGAGGAAGAGTGTAAAGCACGAAGGGTGATGTCGTGCCATGTTTTACATTGATACATCATGTCATGCATAGTGAGGAAGAGAGTAAAAGCACGAAAGGTGATGCCGTGCCATGTTTACATTTATTGAAAGCACGAAGGTTGATGCTGTGCCATGATTAAATTGATTACAACATACATTGCATTGGTGAGGAAGAGAGTAAAAGAATGAAGGGTGATGCCGTGCCATGTTTACATTTATTGAAAGCACGAAGGTTAATGTCGTGCCATGATTACATTGATTACAACATACATTGCATTGGTGAGGAAGAGAGTAAAAGCACGAAGGGTGATGCCGTGCCATTGTTATCATTTAGACATGTCATTCATACCTTATCAGTTTTCGGTAAATTGTTTCTTTTCTTACTTGATGTTAATTAACTGCTCTATCTTATTGTTTTTCCCTTTATCTGCTCCCGTTCCCCGTATATGACTGCTATTCTTCCTTGCTTTGTTATCTGTATTTTGTGTTGTAGAATAGGATAGGTGAACGTTATTTTCTAAAGTCTAGCCTCGTCACTACTTCGGCCGAGGTTAGGCTCGGCACTTACTCAGTACATGGGGTCGGTTGTACTGATACTACACTGCACTTCTCTATGTTGTGTAGATCCCGCTTCCGGACCCCGTGGACCGCTCTGAGGGAGTCATCTTCAGTCCACATCGAGCTTCAAGGTATACCACTGGCGTTCGTGGGCCCTGGAATCTGTCCTGCTATTAGTATCCTATTGTCTTATTTCTCCTTCCGTTCTAAAGACAATACTGTATTTCCTTTCAGACTTGTATTTAGTANTGTCAAGGTGTTGTGTACGTTGACTTGTCTAGCGGGTTCAACATTAGACGCAGTCACGGCCTGAAAGGTGGATTTCGGGTCGTGACAAGTTGGTATCAAAGCTCTAGGTTGCTTAGGTCTCACAATTCACGGACAAACTTGGTAGAGTTTAAGGGATCGGTACGGAGACGTCTGTATTTATCCCCTAGAGGCTGCAAATTTAGGATAACTCCACATTTCTTAATCTCTGTCGCGCGATATGAATTCTGAGTACTGATTGAGTTTCCATCCTACTCTCTCGCAGATGGCGAGGACACGTTCTTCCCTTGGTTCCGCTCAGTAGCCCGACACTCCTGCTACAGCTCCTACGAGGGGTCGAGGTCGAGGACGAGGCCGTGCTAGAGGNACGCAGGTCCTAGAGGGGTTCATAGCTACCCCAGTGCTTCAGGACGCTCTCGTCCGTCTGGTAGGACTTATGGATAGTGTGGCTCAGACCGAACTTCTTCCTACTGCACCAGCTGGATCTCAGGCTGGGGGAGGGACCCATACTCCTGTTATTCATACCCCAGAGCAGGTTTCCACTTAGTTTCAGACTCCAGCACCTCAGACAACTGGAGTAGCTCAGCCGGGTATTGTGGCACCGGCAACAGAGGGTGCAACTATGTCAGCAGATGCTCTATGGAGACTGGAAAGATTCACCAAGTTATTCACTACTACTTTTACTGGTGCACCGTCAGAGGATCCACAGGATTGCTTGGACATCTGTCATGAGGTTCTTCGGAACATGGGTATAGTGGAGTCCAATGGAGTTGACTTTGCTACTTTTCGACTATCTGGCGCAACCAAGACTTGGTGGAGGGACTACTGCTTAGCCAGACCAGTTGGGTCTGCACCTTTGACTTGGGCTCAGTTCACAAAGGTATTTTTGGGGAAGTTCCTTCCCATTACTCAGCGAGAGGATCTTAGGAGGCAGTTTGAGCGCCTCCAGCAGGGATCTATGTCTGTTACTCAGTACGAGACCAGGTTCATCGCTCTAGCCAGGCATGCATTGATGATACTCCCCACTGATCGGGAGAGAGTTCGGAGGTTCATTGAGGGATTGGCCCAGCCTATACGACTCCAGATGGCCAGGGAGTCGAGTACTGATATTTCATTCCAGGATGCGGCCGATATAGCCAGGAGGATTGAGATGATTTTGTCACAGGGAGGTGGTCAGGGGGCTGACAAGAGGCCCCGTCATTTTGGTAGATTCAGTGGAGCCTCATCTGGAGGCAGGGATTCTTTCAGTAGGGGTCATCCACCCCGACCTTTTCAGTCAGCACTTCAGGTATCTCCCCGTGCACCACCAGCATCTATCAGTGCACAACCGCTTCAGAGTTACCGGGGTGGTTATCAGGGTCGTCAGGGTCAGTTTCTGAGTCATCAGCCACAACAAAAGAGATCTTGTTATACTTGTGGTATGCCGGGGCACCTTGCCAGATTTTGCCCTCGAGCTTTGAGTGGACCCCAGCAGCAGAGTTCCCGTGCCTTGGTTCCCGTAGCAGGTGCACCCTTGCCTCCTCAGCCAGCTAGAGGTGGTGGCCGTGGTGCCAGAGGTAGTGGTCATGTTCATAGAGGTGGAGCTCAGGCCACGAGGGGTAGAGGCCAGGTTGCAGCAGGTAGACCTCGGGATGTTCAGATTGGAGAGGCTCAACCCCGGTGTTATGCTTTTCCTGCTCGTCCTAATGCTGAGGCTTCTGATGCAGTTATTGCAGGTACGGTTTCAGTTTGCAGCCGAGAGGCTTCAGTGTTATTTGATCCAGGTTCTACATTCTCCTATGTGTCTTCATATTTTTCCCCTTATCTAAGTATGCCCCGTGATTCTTTGAGTACTGCGGTACATGTGTCTACACCGATGGGTGATTCTATAGTGGTAGATCGAGTGTACCGTGCTTGCGTAGTAGTTATTGGTGGTCTGGAGACTCAGGTTGATCTTTTGCTTCTTGATATGGTTGACTTTGATGTTATATTGGGTATGGACTGGCTATCCCCCTATCATGCTATCTTGGACTGTCATGCCAAGACAGTGACCTTAGCCTTGCCAGGAGTACCTCGTTTAGAGTGGAGAGGGACTCCTAGTCATTCTTCTGGTAGAGTTGTTTCTTATATGAAGGCTCGGCGCATGGTCGAGAAGGGTTGTTTGGCCTATCTGGCCTATGTTCGTGATTCTAGTGCTGAGGTTCCTTCTATAGAGTCCGTGCTCGTGGTTCGTGAGTTTCCGGAGGTATTACCTGCTGACCTGCTGGGTATGCCACCCGACAGGGATATTGACTTTTGTATTGAGTTAGCTGAGGGCACTCAGCCCATTTCTATTCCCCCGTATCGTATGGCTCCGCCAGAGTTGAAGGAATTAAAGGAACAATTGCAGGATTTGTTGGATAAAGGCTTCATTAGGCCTAGTGTTTCTCCTTGGGGTGCTCCAGTATTGTTCGTGAAGAAGAAAGACGGCTCAATGAGGATGTGTATTGACTACCGGCAGTTGAATAAGGTTACTATCAAGAACAAGTATCCGTTGCCGAGGATTGACGACTTATATGATCAGCTTCAGGGTGCTACGGTATTCTCTAAGATAGACTTGAGATCTGGTTAACATCAGTTGAGGATCAGGGCGTCTGATGTGCCTAAGACGGATTTTCGCACTCGTTATAGGCATTATGAGTTTTTGGTCATGTCGTTTGGGTTGACTAATGCCCCTGCTGCTTTCATGGAGTTGATGAATCGGGTATTCAGGCCTTATTTGGACTTGTTCGTTATTATTTTCATTGATGATATTTTGATATACTCTCACAGCCGAGAGGAGCATGAGCAACACCTTAGAGTCGTTCTCCAGACTCTGAGAGATCGGCAGTTGTATGCCAAGTTTTCTAAGTGCGGTTCTGGTTGAGGCCCACTTCAACCACCGAGATTCGAAGTTTCTTAGGCCTAGCATGCTATTATCGCCGGTTCGTGGAGGGATTTTCATCTATAGCAGCCCCTATGACCAAGTACACTCAGAAGAGTGTTTAGTTCTGATGGTCCGAGGAGTGCGAAGCGAGCTTTCAGAAGCTCAAGGCAGCATTGACCACAGCACCAGTGTTGGTATTGCCCACAGGTTCAGGTTCGTATACCGTGTATTGTGATGCTTCACGGGTGAGGCTTGGTGCGGTGTTGATGTAGGATGGCAAGGTCATAGCCTATGCATCTCGTCAGTTGAGGATCCACGAGAAGAACTATCCAGTCCATGATTTGGAGCTTGCAGCTATTGTTCATGCCTTGAAGATTTGGAGGCACTATTTGTATGGGGTACCGTGTGAGGTATTAACTGATCACAAGAGTTTGCAATACTTGTTTAAGCAAAAGGAGTTGAATATGAGGCAGAGGAGGTGGTTAGAGTTGCTGAAGGATTATGATATTACTATTCTCTATCATCCGGGAAAGGCCAATGTGGTGACCGATGCTTTGAGCCGGAAGTCAGCCAGTATGGGTAGCTTGGCCTATTTATCAGTTGGAGAGCGACCCTTGGCTTTGGATGTTCAGGCATTAGCCAATTGATTTGTTAGATTAGAGGTTTCTTAGACTGGCAGTGTTTTGGCACCGGCAGCCGAGGGTGCAGCTATGTCAGCAGATGCTCTATGGAGACTGGACAGATTCACCAAGTTATTCACTACTACTTTTACTGGTGCACCGTCAGAGGATCCACAGGATTACTTGGACAGCTGTCATGAGGTTCTTCGAAACATGGGTATAGTGGAGTCCAATGGAGTTGACTTCGCTAATTTTCGACTATTTGGCGCAGCCAAGACTTGGTGGAGGGACTACTGCTTATCCAGACCAGTTGGGTCTGCACCTTTGACTTGGGCTCAGTTCGCAGAGGTATTTTTGGGGAAGTTCCTTCCCATTACTCAGCGAGAGGATCTTAGGAGGCAGTTTGAGCGCCTTCAGCAGGGATCTATGTCTGTTACTCAATACGAGACCATGTTCATCGCTCTAGCCAGGCATGCATTGATGATACTCCCCACTGATCGGGAGAGAGTTAAGAGGTTCATTGAGGGATTGGCCCAGCTTATACGACTCCAGATGGCCAGGGAGTCGAGTACTGATATTTCATTCCAGGATGCGGCCGATGTGGCCAGGAGGATTGAGATGATTTTGTCGCAGGGAGGTGGTCAGGGGGCTGACAAGAGGCCCCGTCATTTTGGTAGATTCTGTGGAGCCTAATCGGGAGGCAGGGATTCTTTCAGTAGGGGTCATCCACCCCGACCTTTTCAGTTAGCACTTCAGGTATCTCCCCGTGCACCACCAGCATCTATCAGTGCACAACCACTTCAGAGTTACCAGTGTGGTTATCAGGGTCGTCATGGTCAGTTTCCTAGTCATCGGCCACAGCATCAGAGATCTTGTTATATTTGTGGTATGCCGGGGCACCTTGCCAGATTTCTCCCTCGAGCTTTGAATGGACCCCAGCAGCAGAGTTCCCGTGCCTTGGTTCCCGTAGCAGGTGCACCCTTGCCTCCTCAGCCATCTAGAGGTGGTGGCCGTGGTGCCAGAGGTAGTGGTCATGTTCATAGAGGTGGAGCTCAGGCCACGAGGGGTAGAGGCCAGGTTAGACCTAGGGATGTTCAGATTAGAGGGGCTCAACCCCGGTGTTATGCTTTTCCTGGTCGTCCTGATGCTGAGGCTTCTGATGCAGTTATTATAGGTACGGTTTCAGTTTGCAGCCGAGAGGCTTCGGTGTTATTTGATCCGGGTTCTATATTCTCCTATGTGTCTTCATATTTTGCCCCTTATCTGAGTATGCCCCGTGATTCTTTGAGTACTGCTGTACATGTGTCTACACCAGTGGGTGATTCTATAGTGGTAGTTCAAGTCTACCGTGCTTGCGTAATAGTTATTGGTGGTCTGGAGACTCAGGTTGATCTTTTGCTTCTTGATATGGTTGACTTTGATGTTATATTGGGTATGGACTGGTTATCCCCCTATCATGCTATCTTGGACTGTCATGCCAAGACAGTGACGTTAGCCTTGCCAGGAGTACCTCGTCTAGAGTGGAGAGGGACTCATAGTCATTCTTCTGGTAGAGTTGTTTTTTATATGAAGGCTCGACGTATGGTCGAGAAGGGTTGTTTGGCCTATCTGGCCTATGTTCGTGATTCTAGTGCTGAGGTTCCTTCCATAGAGTCCGTGCCCGTGGTTCGTGAGTTTCCGGAGGTATTACCTGCTGACCTGCCGGGTATGCCACCCGACAGGGATATTGACTTTTGTATTGAGTTAGCTGAGGGCACTCAGCCCATTTCTATTCCCCCGTATCGTATGGCTCCGCCAGAGTTGAAGGAATTAAAGGAAAAATTACAGGATTTGTTTGATAAAGGATTCATCAGGCCTAGTGTTTCTCCTTGGGGTGCTCCGGTATTGTTCGTGAAGAAGAAAGACGGCTCAATGAGGATGTGTATTGACTACCGGCAGTTGAATAAGGTTACTATCAAGAACAAGTATCTGTTGCCGAGGATTGACGACTTATTTGATCAACTTCAGGGTGCTACGGTATTCTATAAGATAGACTTGAGATCTGGTTACCATCAGTTGAGGATCAGGGCGTCTGATGTGCCTAAGACGGCTTTTCGCACTCGTTATGGGCATTATGAGTTTTTGGTCATGTCGTTTGGGTTGACTAATGCCCCCGCAGCTTTCATGGAGTTGATGAATCGGGTATTCAGGCCTTATTTGGACTTGTTCGTTATTGTTTTCATTGATGATATTTTGATATACTCTCGCAGCCGAGAGGAGCATGAGCAACACCTTAGAGTCGTCCTCCAGACTCTAAGAGATCGGCAGTTGTATGACAAGTTTTCTAAGTGAGAGTTCTAGTTGAGTTCTGTGGCATTCTTGGGCCACGTGGTATCGGCAAAGGGAATTTAGGTGGATTTGAAGAAAGTTTCAGTAGTTAGAGATTGGCCTAGGCCCACTTCAGCCACCGAGATTCGGAGTTTCTTAGGCCTAGCAGGCTATTATCGCCGGTTCGTGGAGGGATTTTCATCTATAGCAGCCCCTATGAACAAGTTGACTCAGAAGAGTGTTCAGTTCCGATGGTCCGAGGAGTTTGAAGCGAGCTTTCAGAAGCTCAAGACAATATTGACCACAACACCATTGTTGGTATTTCCCACAGGTTTAGGTTCGTATACCGTGTATTGTTATGCTTCACGGGTGAGGCTTGGTGCGGTGTTGATGCAGGATGGCAAGGTCATAGCCTATGCATCTCGTCAGTTGAGGATCCACGAGAAGAACTATCCAGTCTATGATTTGGAGCTTGTAACTATTGTTCATGCCTTGAAGATTTGGAGGCACTATTTGTATGGGGTACCGTGTGAGGTATTCACTGATCACAAGAGTTTGCAATACTTGTTTATGCAAAAAGAGTTAAATATGAGGCAGAGGAGGTGATTAGAGTTGCTGAAAGATTATGATATTACTATTCTCTATCATCCGGGAAAGGCCAATGTGGTAGCCGATGCTTTGAGCCGGAAGTCAGCCAGTATGGGTAGCTTGGCCTATTTATCAGTTGGAGAGCGACCTTTGGCTTTGGATGTTCAAGCATTAGCCAATCGATTTGTTAGATTAGAGGTTTCTGAGACTGGCAGTGTTTTTGCCCATACCGTCGCTCGTTCTTCATTGCATGATCGTATCTGTGCCAAGAAGTATGATGATCGTCATTTGTGTGCTCTTAGAGATGCGGTTCGGCACGGACGTGCCAAGCAGGTCACAGTTGATGCATAGGGAGTGTTGAGGTTGCAGGGTCGTATATGTGTTCCCGATGTTGATGGCATTCGTGAGTTGATATTGTAGGAGGCCCATAGTTCCCGGTATTCCATTCATCCGGGCGTCGCAAAGATGTACCAGGACTTGCGGCAGCATTATTGGTGGCGTAGAATGAAGAAGGATATTGTGGCTTATTTAGCTCGGTGCTTGAATTGTCAACAGGTTAAGTATGAGCACCAGAGACCCGGTGGTTTGATGCAGCAGATTCAGCTTCCCGAGTGGAAGTGGGAGCGTATCACGATGGATTTTGTAGTTGGGCTTCCACAGACTCAGAGGATGGTAGATGCAGTGTGGGTGGTTGTGGATAGGCTGACCAAGTCAACACATTTCATTCCTGTGTCAGTTTCATATTCAACGGAGAAGTTGGCAAAGATCTACATGAGAGAGATTGTGAGATTGCACGGTGTGCCCTTATCTATCATATCAGACCGAGGTACTCAGTTCACCTCCCATTTCTGGAGAGTATTTTAGCGAGAGTTGGGCACACAGGTTGAGTTGAGCACAACATTCCATCCTCAGACGGACGGACAGTACGAGCGTACTATTCAGATTTTGGAGGATATGTTGCGGGCATGTGTTATTGATTTTGGTGATTCATGGGATCATTTCTTGCCTTTAGCAGAGTTTGCCTACAACAACAGTTACCAGTCGAGCATTCAGATGGCTCCGTATGAGGCGTTGTATGGTAGGCGATGTCGGTCTCCAGTCGGATGGTTTGAGCCCGGAGAGGCTAGGCTATTGGGTTCTGAGTTAGTCCAGGATGCCTTGGATAAGGTGCAGATTATTCAGGATAGGCTTCGTACAACTCAGTCCAGGCAAAAGAGTTATGCAGATCATAGAGTTCGAGATTTGGCTTTCATGTAGGAGACCAGGTGTTCCTTCGAGTGTCGCCTATGAAGGGCGTGATGAGATTCGGAAAGAAGGGCAAGTTGAGCCCTAGGTATATTGGTCCATTTGAGATTTTGGATAAGGTAGGAGAGGTGGCCTACAGACTTTCCTTTCCACCGCATTTATCAGCCATACATCCAGTGTTCCACGTATCTATGCTCCGGAGGTACATTGCAGATCCTTCTCATGTTCTTGACTTCAGCAGTGTCCATTTGGACCAGGATTTGACTTATGAGGAGGAGCCGGTAGCTATATTAGGTAGGCAGGTTCGCCAGTTGAGATCGAAGAGTTATCCTTCGGTTCGCGTTCAGTGGAGAGGTCAACCTGCCGAGGCAACTACTTGGGAGTCCGAGTCCGATATGAGGAGTCGTTATCCCCATCTTTCCTCAGACTCAGGTACCTTTCTATGTCCGTTCGAGGACGAACGTTTGTTTTATAGGTGGAGATTGTGATGACTCAAAAGGTCATCCTAAGTAATTTTAGCTAAGTCTGTGTTCCGAGGCCCCGAAAGCCTCCGTTAGTCTGACCTTGATATGCGTGCGTAGCCCGGACGTGTAGCCGGGAAGTCTGTATGTTGAAATTTGATGAAAAATGGAATTCTATGATAATTAAATGAATAAAGTTGACTTTGGTCAATATTTTTGGTAAACGGACCCGGACCCGTGATTTGACGGTCCCGGAGGGTCCGTAGGAAAATATGGGACTTAGGCGTATGCCTGGAATCGAATTCCGAGGTCCCAAGCCCGAGAAATGAATTTTTAAAGAAAATTGTTTTCTGAAAATAATAAAGGATTTTAAAAATGAATAATTAAGTAAAAACCGTGTTACCGGGCCCGTATTATGGTTCTGGATCCCGGAACAGGTTTATTATATATTATTTGTCTTATCTGTGAAATTTGGTGTAAAACAGACTTGGAATGACGTGTTTCGGATCAAAATTGGAAAACTTAAGCTTTATGAAGTTTTAAGAAAAAATTTAAGAGCTTTGAGGTTTAATTCGTTGATTTTGATGATATTTTGGTGATTTAAATGCTTGAATAAGTCCGTAGGATGTTTTGGGAGTCGTGTGTGTTTTTGGTTTGAACCCCGAAGGCTCGGGTGAGTTTCAGGTAGCTAACGGGGTGTAAATGAGTCAAAACTCTGGTGTTTTGGTTGATTTTCTGGTGTCTGGTAGCTTAGTCTATGCGATCGCATAGGTGGAGCTGCGATCGCATAGAGTTGAGAGTGGGGGAGGGGTTTGTTGTCCTCTGCGATCGCATGGATGGGTCCGCGATTGCAGTGTAGGGAGTCCAGACGTTCTGCGATCGCATTCTTTCTTCGTGATCGCGTGGTGTACCAGGGTGACTGGGTGGGGGCTAGGTAGTTCTTATCTGCGGTCACATCATTGCCTCCGCGATTGCAGAGGTCAGTGGAGATGACCTTCCGCGATCGCAACCTTCCGTTTGCGGTCGCATAGTAGGGATTCCTATAGCTCTGCGATCGCAGCCCTTCTTCCGCGATCGCAGAGAACAAAATCGCCCAGTTATTTCCTTAAGTCAAAACAGAATGCTCATTACGGGAATTCCATATTTTGCACCCTCTCCTTCTTCTTCACAGCCCCCTTAGCCATTTTTGAAGAGCTCCATCACTACATCCTCCTAGGTAATCAATTCTAACTCCATTTTTCTTCCATTTATCATCATCTATCACTAGAATCTAGGCCTAAATTCCTAAAATCAAAGTGGGAATTAAGGGTTTTGGGTAGAGTTAGGGCTTATGATATTTTGGGTGATTCAACCTCAATTTGGGGTCGGATTTTAAAACAAATCATATATTTGAACTCGTGGGATTATAGGTGATCGAGTTTTGGTCCGAGCCTCGTGTATTGGACCAAGCGGGCCCGAAGTCGAATTTTGGTATTTTTGGAAGAATGCTAGAAATTGAGTATCTAGGCTATGGGATTGTATTATTGAGTCTTTATTGATATTATTGAATTAATCATGCCTAGATATCGTTGTTTCGGAGTCGGATTATAAAGGAAAGACGGTCTTAGAGGGTTGATTGCTATACTTTGGACCGAGGTAAGTGTCTTGCCTAACTTTGGTGAGGGATTAGGTATTGTATGTTATGTGTTATGTGTTTATCATGTTCAATGTATAGGTGAGGTGACGAGTACCTATACATTGTGAGTCAAGCATGCCCGTGAGTCTATTTTTGATAAAATTCAGTTATTTCTTCAATGT
>ML299001.1:23487-39508 GCA_005239495.1 Nicotiana undulata
GAGGTAAGTGTCTTGCCTAACTTTGGTGAGGGATTAGGTATTGTATGTTATGTGTTATGTGTTTATCATGTTCAATGTATAGGTGAGGTGACGAGTACCTATACATTGCGAGTCAAGCATGCCCGTGAGTCTATTTTGATAAAAATTCAGTTATTTCGTCAATGTTCATCATACCATGTAATTGCCTCTACTTAAGAAGTTGATTATGAATGATGTACTGGTTGTAGAGATTATGAAATGTTGGTTCAATTGAGGATCCAAGTATACATTATATATATTGATTTGTTTGGTTATAGCTGAGATCCTTGTCGGGCACTTATTGAGATATTGACTGATATTTTCCCCTTGCCGGGTGATTTGAACTGTATTTTTCCCACTATGTTGTATTCCTTACCATACACATTGTCTTGCATTGGTGAGGAAGAGTGTAAAGCACGAAGGGTGATGTCGTGCCATGTTTTACATTGATTACATCATGTCATGCATAGTGAGGAAGAGAGTAAAAGCACGAAGGGTGGTGGCGTGCCATGTTTACATTTATTGAAAGCACAAAGGTTAATGCCGTGCCATGATTACATTGATTACAACATACATTTCATGGGTGAGGAAGAGAGTAAAAGTACGAAGGGTGATGTCGTGGCATGTTTACATTTATTGAAAGCACGAAGGTTAATGCCGTGCCATGATTACATTGATTACAACATACATTGCATTGATGAGGAAGAGAGTAAAAACACGAAGGGTGATGCCGTGCCATTGTTATCATTCAGACATGTCATTCATACCTTATCAATTTTCGGTGAATTGTTTCTTTTCTTACTTGATGTTAATTAACTGCTCTATCTTATTGTTTTTCCCTTTATCTGCTCCCGTTCCCCGTATATGACTGCTATTCTTCCTTGCTTTGTTATTTGTATTTTGTGTTGTAGAATAGGACATGTGAACGTTATTTGCTAAGTCTAGCCTTGTCACTACTTCAGCCGAGGTTAGGCTCAGCACTTACTCAGTACATTGGGTCGGTTGTACTGATACTATACTGCACTTCTCTATGTTGTGCATATCCCACTTCCGGACCCCGTGGACCGCTCTGAGGGAGTCACCTTCAGTCCACATCGAGCTTCAAGGTATACCACTGGCGTTCGTGGGCCCTGGAGTCTCTCCTGCTATTAGTATCCTATTGTCTTATTTCTCCTTCCGTTCTAAAGACAATACTGTATTTTAGTTCAGATTTGTATTTAGTATTCTTATAGACAATCCGTGAGGTTGTGACACCCCGGTTTTAGGATTTTGCGATGTTGTTATCTTTATCATTTCATTAGCGTTTTTCGGAGTGTTATTACAGTTCTGCTGTAAAACTTTTGAAGTGGTTCTGGTTATTTCAGTAAAGGTTTGAAAGATAATTGCTTTATTACTGTCAAGTGGTTTTAAAAATATCAAGGTTTTGTGTACGTTGGCTTGTCTAGTGGGTTCAACGTTAGACACAGTTACGACCTGAAAGGTGGGATTTCGGGTCGTGACATGTATAAAAGAAAACCCAACACAAAAGAAAATAGAAGAAAACTTTTAACTTTTTTCCACTCTCCCCATGAACACAAGTTGATAGGTTTATATACAAACCAAGAAATAATCTGAACGTTAGAATTTTTAAGAATTCAATGCCATGAATTCCATAAGAAACTGATGTCTAACCATTTTGAAAACGTAAGGCCAATAATTAAATTCCATGAATTCAATATATAACTGATGCCTAAGAATTGAAAACGTAAGACAAAGAATAGAAACTTTATATTACTGTTTTCAAATGTTAAGTAAATCAGTGTCACATTTACTATTAGCAAACGGACAAATCTTTTTGTTCAATTTCAAGATTACAAAAATTGTAACTGATTCAAATAGCCATTCAATGTTCATAAATATTGAGATATTGATAAAATATTAAAATATTTATTCTTTTTGAGATATTAAAAATATTAATTTTTTTATCAATCCCCCACATAGCTCAAAAAGAATATCATAATGAATTTTTTTTGTGGCTTTTCACAAATGAGCATAACGCGTCGTATTTGGTGTCTCTTGGACTATGAACTAGACCTAGATAAAATAAGATTAAATTTACAGAACAATTGGTGAAGTTTAGAACTTCTATGAACCAAGAATTCTTTGGTAAGTTTAGTGTCTTATCTATCACATTTTACCTGCACACAATTTGTTGTTTGTCGCGGTTTTGCGCTAATAGGCCATGCACGCGCCTGGTCTTCATGAGTGCTCTAGAAATTTTGCCACAAATTTCATAGGAGCGGCCCCGCTCCACACTCATATAGGTCCATCCATCAAGTGTATCTGCAGCGCAATACACCACCTATAAAAAGGCTATGGATTATTGGATTAAGAGTTTAATAACTCAGCCTCTCATTCCTTGCAGTCTTGCACTATATACACACACCATAGGAAGGGGCATAATTTAATAGTGCACATTTGATCAACTAATGACTTGTTATTACCCATATGAACCTACTTCAAGGGATCTCCAATCACATAGGTTGGGTTACCATCATAGTTGATATAACTCAAATTGGAAAAAGTCTCATTCCCGTCGATGTTTCAGATATTAATTTTCTTCCTAAAGGTTTAGTCAGAGGATCGGCCAAATTCACTTCTGACTTCACATAATCTATGGAAATAATTCCATCTTTCAGCAACTGCTTTATCACATTATGTCTCAATCGAATATGTCTACTCTTTCCATTAAAGGATTTATTTTTAGCAATGGCTATTGCAGCTTGGCAATCATAATGCATCGACACAGAAGGTGTCGATTTAATTCCTAGTGGAATATTTGCCAAAAGGTTCTTTAACCACTCGGCCTCATTGCCAGCCAATTCCAATGCCACAAACTCATATTCCATGGTAGATCTAGCTATTATTATTTTAGCTGATTTCCAAGCCACAACACCCCCGCCGAGGGTGAACACATAACCACTCGTGGATTTTGTCTCATCTGAATCAGAGATCCAGTTAGCATCACTGTATCCTTCTAGTACAGTGGAAAATCCACTATATTTAATACCATAGTTCATGGTACCTCTCAAATATTTCATTCTCTTACTAATGCATTCCAATGATCATGACTCGGGTTTTGAGTATAACTACTCAATCTACATACAACATATGCAATATCAGGTCTAGTAAAATTTATCAAATGCATTAGACTACCAATAACTTGAGCATATTTATTTTGATCTACTGCATCCCCCTTATTCTTTTTTAATTGACTACTGGCATCGTAAGGAGTGCTTACAGGTACCACATCAAAATTATCAAATTTTTTAAGAATTCTTTCAACATAATGTTCTTGAGTCAATATCAAACTATTGCCATCTCTTATAATTTTCATGCCTAAAATAACATTAGCTTCTCCCATGTCTTTCATCTCAAAATTAGAAGACAAGAAAAATTTGGTTTTATGTACCAAATCAAGGCTAGAACTAAAAATAAGCATGTCATCCACATAAAGGCAAATAATAACACATGCACCATCTACACATTTTGTATAAACACATTTATCTACTTCAATTGATGAAAAACCATCATTAATCAATACTTCATGCCATTGTTTAGGCGCTTGCTTTAGACCATACAAATATTTTAGAAATTTACATACTTTATTTTCTTGGTCAGACACTATACAACCCTCAGGTTGCTCCATGTAAATTTCCTCTTCCAAATCACCATTTAAAAATGCAGTTTTAACATCCATTTGGTGAATAAAAAGATTATAAATAGAAGCATGTGATGACCCAAAAGGTCATCTTAGGTAAACTTAGTTATGACTGTGTTTTGAGGCCCCGAAATCCTCTGTTAATCTCACCTCGATGTGCGTGCACAGCCCGAGCGCGTAGCCAGGAAGCCTTTGTGTGAATACTTGATAAAGAGTTGAATTTATGATAATTAATTGAATAAAGTTGACTTTGGTCAACATTTTTTGTAAATGGACCCGGACCGGTGATCTGGCGGTCCGGGAAGGTCCGTAGGAAAATATGGGACTTGGGCGTATGCCCGGAATCGAATTCCGAGGACCCAAGTCCGAGAAATAAATTTTTAAAGAAAATTATTTTTCTGAAAATAATAAAGGCTTATGAAAATGAACCTCGATGTGAGACCTCTGTTGCCGGGCCCGTATTATGGTTCCGGAGCCCGGAACAGGTTCAATATGTGTTCTTTAAGTTATTTATGAAATTTGGTAAGGAACATACTTGATTTGACGGGTTTCAGATCAGAATGGGAAATTGAGAGTTAATGAAGTTTTGAGGATTTTCATAGAATTTGAAATTTGGTTTGGAACGTGATTTCATGTTATCGAGGTCCGAATGCGATTCCGAGACCGGGAATGGTTCCGTTATGTTATTTATGACTTGTCCGCAAATATTTGATGTCATTCTGAGTCGTATAGGTCGGTCCGACGCATGTTTATTGAAATCAAGAACTTGAAGTTTCTTAAGTTATGGTTTTAGGGGTTTTGGGGTGTGAATTTTAGATTTAGCGTTGTTTTGAGTGTTCCGTGGGCTCGAGAAAGTCCGTATAATGATTTGGGACTTGTTGGTATTTTTGGACGGGGGCTCTGGTGGGCCTAGGTGCCTCTCGGACCCCCAACGGGGCTAAAACCAGCTAAAACAACTGCTGGTGCAGCTGTTGCTGGTGTGACCGCAGGTGCAAATGCCAGTCGCAGGTGCGGAGGTTCCGCAGGTGCGGGACCGCAGGTGCGACCCCCAAGTCCGCAGGTGCGAACCCAGCTCCCCCGGCCCTGTTCTGCATGTGCGGCCATTTCTTCGCAGGTGCGGTACCGCAGGTGCGGTCCCAGGGTGCAGGTGCGGAAACCCCTGTAGGCACTCGGGGTTTCCTTCATTTACACCCATTCCAACCTCCATTGAAGGGTACTAAGAGCTTGAGAAACCATTCCTCGACCCATTTCCAGTAGAGGTAAGTAATATCACTCTATTTTACTAGTTTAATTCATGTATTGTCAAGGGGATTAACTACTAAATCTTAGAAAAATCTAGGTTTTGAGTAGTAGATGAGATTTTTGGGGATTTGATGAACTAACCAATTAATGCTATGAATTCAAGTAGAAACTTCATATTAATGATCCTTAGGCTATGGGTGAGTGAATCCTCCGAGAATTTTCGGGATTCGGGCATGCGGGCCCGGGGTCGAATTTTAGTATTTTTGGAAGAATAGTAGAAAAATGTATAATTACGCTTTGTAATGGGTTTATTGAGTAATTATTGATGTTAATAAATCCATTATGTCTAGATATTATCGATTCAGAGTTGGATTCAAGAGGAAAGGCGGTATTAGAGGCTTGAATTGCGATTCTTGGACACGAGGTAAGTGTCTTGCCTAACTTTGGTGAGGGAATATGTATTGTGTGCTATGTGCTATGTGCTATGTGTTTATCATGTTCAATGCATAGGTGAGTTGACGAGTACCTATGCATTGTGTGTCAAGCATGCCGTAAGTCTATTTTGATGAAATGTTTGTCATTACTTCCATATTCATTGTATTATGTAAATTGGTTCTACTTGGAAGTTGATTGTTATTGAAAATCCTTGTTGATAAACTTGTGATATGATGGTTCGATTGAGGACCCAATTTGTTAAGAGGTATAATTGAAAGGATTGGTTATAGCTCAGACCCTTGCCGGGCAATTGTTATGATATTGACTGATATTCTCCCCTTGCTGGGTGATTATGATGTGTATTTCCACTATGCTAAATTCCTTTCCATTCGAGATTTGTCATTGTTTTGGTGAGGAAGAGTGTAAAGAACGAAGGGTGATTCCGTGCCATGATTTACATTGATTACGTCATAAAATGCATAGTGAGGAAGAGAGTAAAAGCACGAAGGTTGATGCCGTGCCATGATCCACATTGATTAAAAGCACGAAGGTTGATGTCGTGCCATGATCCACATTGATTAAAAGCACGAAGGTTGATGACGTGCCATGATTTATATTACCTTATACCATACATCACACTGTGAAGAAGAGAGTAAAAGCATGAAGGGTGATGCCGTTCCATGATTTATATTACCTTATACCATACATCGCATTGTGAGGAAGAGAGTAAAAGCACGAAGGGTGATGCCGTGCCATGATCCACATTGATTAAAAGCACGAAGGTTGATGACGTGCCATGATTTATATTACCTCACATTATACATTGCACTGTGAAGAAGAGAGTAAAAGCACGAAGGGTGATGTCGTTCCAAGATTTATATTACCTTATACCATACATCGCATTGTGAGGAAGAGAGTAAAAGCACGAAGGGTGATGCCGTGCCATTACATACATTGCTCGCATTTATACTTGTTACGTTAGCATCCTTGTTAATTTTCTCTCTTGCTTTCTCATATGTGTTAATCAATTGTTCTTGTCTCTCACTTGTTACCCCCATTAATTGCTCCCGTATCCCATACTTATTTGGTTATTCCTGCGTTTGTCTATGCTATATCTTGTAGAACTGTACAGGCAGATTATCATTGTCAGGTCTAGCCTCGTCACTACTTCGGCCGAGGTTACGCTCAGCACTTACTCAGTACATGGGGTCGGTTGTACTGATGCTACACCTGCACTTCTTCTTGTTGTGCAGATCCCGCTGTAGGACCCTGTGGACTTTGCTAGAGGGAGTATCCTACATTCCACCTCAGAGATTCCAAGGTAGACCCGCAGACGTTTGTGGGCCTTGGCGTCTCCTCTATCTCCATTTCCCTATTCTGTCTTACATTTATCCTAGTCTTTTTCTGAGACAGTTCATGTATGTTTTCTTCGGACTTTGTATTTAGCACTTTGTTAGCATGTCCGTGAGTAGTGACTCCGGGTTTTGGGAATTATTGCAACGTATTGTATTTTGTTACCTTCGCCTAGTTTGGAAAATTTATCTACTTTCGTGTTATGAATTATAATCAGTTCTAGTAAATGCTATCGTTTCCGTGATAATATGTTAGTGTAGTTTTCCACTTTGGCTTGTCTAGCGGGTTCAACGTTAGACGCAGTCACTGCCTGAAGGTGGGATTTCTGGTCGTGACAAAGCCAAGGCAAGTAAAACACGAATTGAGAAAATTCTAGTTACAGGAGCATAAGTGTCAAAATAATCAATATTTTGCTTTTGGGTAAAACCTTTTGCAACAAGTCTAGCTTTGTATTTATCAATGGAACCATATGGATTGAGTTTCTTCTTAAAAATCCATTTACAACCGATGAGTTTAGCTCCCAGAGGTAAATTAACTAAAATCCAAGTTTTATTTTGTAAAATTGAATTTAATTCTACATCAATAGTTTCTTTCCAAAACAAGGCATCAGAAGAATAAATAGCTTCAGAATATGTTAAATGATCATTATCCACATGATAAGTATAAAAATCATTACCAAAAGATTTTTCTTTTCTTGGTCTTTTGCTTCTTCTTAAATCCTCACTTTCAGAATCATTTTGAATAATTGGAACATGTGAAATATTATAACTTTTAATAATAGGAGCATCAGAAATATTCTCAAATTTGAAAGGAAAAATATTTTCAAAAAATTCAGCATTTTTTGTTTCAACAATAGTATTGTTTTCAAGTACATCACCTTTGACTACTAAAAATCTATACGTTGCACTGCTTTCAGCATACCCAATAAACATACAATTAGATGTTTTAGATCCTAATTTTCTTTTCTTAGGATCAGGCAACATAACTTTAGCAAGGCACCCCCACACTTTTAAATATTTCAAATTAGGTGGATATCCCTTCCACAACTCATACGGAATTTTACCCATTTTCTTATAAGGAATTCTATTTTGTAAATGACAAGCAGATAAAATGGCTTCACCCCAAAGATTATCCGGAGCACCAGAACCAACAAGCATGCTATTCATCATTTCCTTTAAGGTCCTATTTTTTCTTTCCACTATACCATTTGATTGTGGAGAATATGACGGAGTTATCTCGTGAATTATGTCTCTTTCTCACAATAATCATTCAACAAAATAAATTTACCACCTCTATCGGATCTAACTCTTTTGATTTTCTTATCTAATTGATTTTCTACTTCAGATTTATAAATTAAAAACTTATCAAAAGCTTCATCTTTATTTCTCAACAAATAGACTTTTGTATATCTAGAAAAATCGTCTATAAAAGTCACTTAATATCTTTTACCTCCTCTAGTCATAGTTTGTTTCAAGTCTCCTAAATCAGGATGAATTAAACTTAATAATTCAGATTCTCTAAATACTGAAACACATGATTTCTTAGTTTGTTTAGCTTCTGCACAAACTTCACACTTATCAATATTCGAAAAATTAATATTTGAAATAAGACCTTCAGAATGCATTTTCTTAATATAAGATAAACTAACATGTCCTAATCTAGTATGCCATAAATTAAAAGAATCAATCAAGTAAGCAGAAGTACTAGCATTTTCATTGATAACATTGAGTACAAACAAGCCATGATTATAATAACCCTTGCCAACAAAATTATTATTTTTGGTCAACACGACCTTATCAGATTCAAAAGAAACCTTCACTCCCACTTTTCCTAATAATCCCACAGAGACCAAATTGGCTCGGATACTAGGAACATGCAACACATCATTCAAGAACTTGAGTTTGAGAAGAACCTTGCCTTTTCCAAGAACTTGAGTAGTTCTTGAGTCCCAATATAGACAACTTCTTCTCCCTCCTCAACTTGGGTGTAAGACACAAAGTCTTTTTTGTTAGCACATATATGCCTAGTGGCACCAGAATCTAACACCCAGTCTTTCACAGTGGCCACAAGGTTCACTTGGGAAACAACCGCAACAATTATATCATTCACTTTGGCTTCAGTCATATTTACTTTAGCCTTAGCGGGATTGTCATTCCTAGACCTTTTCCGGCATTGAGCAACATAGTGGCCACGTTTTCCACACACAAAGCAGTTGCCTTTTTTCATGAAGGTTTGATTGTTGATTTTGGGCTTATAACCATTTCTTTTGTCATGCCTGTTGTTTGATATTCTCCGACACTTGTTGTTATTCCTTATAGTAGCAATCTCTTTTCCTTTGTCAGCAACAACTTTCTTGCGGTTAAAATTATCTCCACCAAAAACCTCAATTTTTGAAACATCAAGAAAAGTTTTAGCATAGGTAATTGGTGATGTAACATCAACAGAAATAGTTGGGGGCAGCGAGTGTAGTTGCATCAACAGCAACATTAACAACGTTATTCTCCATAATAACAACGTGGAAATATCCTTAAGATTGTTGGAAAATATTGAATGATTATGGAGAATAAAAGGTTTAGTTTGAGGCGTGTCAAAGACACTGTCCTTAAGGATATTTCGCCCACACCGAGATAAATAATTTTAGGCGTATCCCCCATGATTCAACAAACTCTTCTAGTATAACTAGGAGCAGAAACAATAAAGATTGTATAAAAGAAAACCCAGCACAAAAGAAAATAGAAGAAAACTTTTAACTTTTTTCCACTCTCCCCATAAACACAAGTTGATAAGTTTATATATGTCACGACCCGAAATCCCACCTTCAGGCCGTGATGGCGTCTAACATTGAACCCGCTAGACAAGCCAATGTTTAAAATGAATTGACATAATAATAATTAAAATCAATAAACACTAACTAAATAGTCATGATAAAAATACGGAAGTTAATAGATTCTAAAACCAAAATAGCCGATCTCGTAGAAATCCCTTTAAGTACAAAACCCAGAAATGGAGTCACAATCTCACGAACTAGACTACGATTTGACTAAAAGCAACCGTTTGAAATAAAATGGTACGTCTGTCTGGAAATACAAAATGACAGAAAGAAGAGATAGAAGGTGACGTCAGGGCCCGCGAACGTCTACAAGTCTACCTTAATGTCGCCTGCGTGGACTGAATGATACTCCCTCTAGCGGTGTCCACTGGGTCCGGCTGCGTAATCTGCACAACATAAAGGAGTGAAGGTGTAGCATCAGTACAACCGAACCCATGTACTGAGTAAGTGCCGAGCCTAACCTCGGCGAAGTAGTGACAAGGCTAGGACACGACCGCAATTAATACCTGTGCAGTTCAATAATATAATAGGAAATAAACAGGAAATATAGTTACGGGGAAGAACACGCTGGGGTTAAAGGGGCAACATTACTAACACAGTAGAATTAAGTAATAACTTAAATGTAGGAGTAAAACAGGAATTAACATCTCGAAACAAGTAAATAAGCAGCAAAAGGCACGGCATGTCCCCTCGTGCATAGCCTCACAATCACTCGGCATGGAACGTCCCCTCGTGCATAAATAATAAAGTCACTCGGCACAGAATGTCCCCTCGTGCATAAATAATAATCACTCGGCACGGAATGTCCCCTCGTGCATAGCCTCACAATCACTCGGCACGGAATGTCCCCTCGTGCGTAAGCAATAATCACTCGGCACGGAAAACAACAATTCAATATAAAGGTTTAACAATAAGAAGTTCTAAATGTACAGAAATAACCAACAAAATTCTATAGTCCCGGCAAGGGACTCAGCTATAACCAATCTCACCCAGAGGTATAATTTCAACAATAAAAATCCTCAACTGAGAAATTAATCAATAACTTCCCAAGTCATGAAACAACCTCAACGTATCACTTCTAAATAACCAATTACTCATAACACATAAAATATCAAGAACACGGTATAAATCATCACATTTGACTCACGGGCATGCTTGACCACAACACATAGGTACTCGTCGCCTTACCTATACGTTGGTCATGAATTACACATAGAAAATAAGACTCTTTACCTATTCCTTCAAGCTAAGGTTAGGCCAAACACTTACCTCGGCTCCAAAAATGCAAGTCAAGCCTCAATCACCGCCTTTCCTCTCGAATCCAATTCCGAAACGATATTATCTAGACATAATCGACTTAATAACATCAATAATGACTCAATAATTCAATTCCAAAGCCTAATTATATATTTCCCATCGTTCTTCCAAAAATACCAAAATTCGACCCCGGGCCCGCTTGGTCCAAATACGAGGTTCGGACCACAACCCGATCACCCATTCCCCCACGAGCCCGAGTACACAATTTGTTTTGCAATCATACCCCAAAACGAGGTTGAATTCTCCAAAATTTCAAAAGCCCTAACTCTACCCAAAACCCCCAATTGCTACCTTTGATTTCATGTTTTTAGACCTAGAATCTAGTGATAAGGAAAATGGAAGAAATTAGAATTAGGATTACTTACCCAAGTGGTTATGGTGGAAAAATGGCTTGGAAGTCGTCTATGGGTTTTGGAGAAAAAGATATGGTGAAAAATAGGGAATTCCCGTAATGGTATTCTGTTTTTGACTTTTTAAATAACTGGACAAAAATACACATCGCGATCGCGGGAACGGGTATGCGATCGTAGAGAGACTGGTCCCTACCCTCTGCGATCGCGGTTGAAGGAATGCGATCGCGAAGAAGAGACTGGGACCCCTTACTCTGCGATCGCGAATGACCTATGTGATCGCATAGACCAGCTACCAACCCCCCCCCTCCCCCGCTCCCCTGCTCACCTGTGCGATCGCGGGCACAATAGTGCGATTGCATAAGACAACTAACCCCTCCCCCACTCTCAACTCTATGCGATCGCGGCTTAACCTATGCGATTGCATAGAGTACATCACCTGACACCAAATACAACAATCTTTACACCAGATGTTTCAACCTTTTTGCACCCCGACACCTACCCAAAACTCACCCGAGCCGTCGAGGCTCAAAACCAAATACACACACACCCTCATAAATATACTACGGACTTATTCGAGTAATTAGACCACCAAAATAACATCAAAACAATGAATTATCCTCCAAAATCTATAGAATTTTCTCAAACTTCATAAACTTCTAAATTTCCCATTTTCGATCCGAAACACGTCAAACCAAGTCCGTTTCTTACCAAATTTTACAGACAACACATAATAACCATATTAAACCTGTTCTGGGCTCCGGAACCATGATACGGGCCCGGTAACACCGGTTTCACATCAAGGTTCATTTTCAAAAGTCTTTATAATTTCCAGAAAATAATTTTCTTTAAAAATTCATTTCTCGGGCTTGGCCTCAGAATTCAATTCCGGGCATACGCCCAAGTCCCATATTTTCCTACGGACCCTCCGGGACCGTGAAATCACGGGTCCGGGTCCGTTTACCAAAAATGTTTACCAAAGTTAACTTTATTCAATTAATTATCATAAATTCAACTTTTTATCAAATTTCCACATAAAGGCTTCTTGGCTACGCGCCCGGGATGCGCACGCACATCAAGGTGAGATTAACGGAGGCTTTTGGGGCCTCGGAACACAAATTTAGTCAAATTTACATAGGATGACCTTTTGGGTCATCACAATATACAAACCAAAGAAATAATCTGAACGTTAGATTCTTTAAGAATTCAATGCCATGAATTCCGTAAGAAACTGATGTCTAACCATTGTGAAAACGTAAGGCCAATAATTAAATTCCATGAATTCAATATATAACTGATGCCTAAGAATTGAAAACGTAAGGCAAAGAATAGAAACTGTTATATTACTGTTTTCAAATGTTAAGTAAATCATTGTCACATTTACTATTAGCAAACAGACAAATCTTTTTGTTCAATTTCAAGATTACAAAAAATGTAACTGATTCAAATAGCCATTCAATGTTCATAAATATTGAGATATTGATAAAATATTAAAATATTCATTCTTTTTGAGATATTAAAAATATTAATTATTTATCAACTTTATCTATAACTTTAATAAAGTAAGATTAGAATAATATTTATGTAATAAAAAAAAAACCGAAAACCCGAAAAATCTAGCAAAACTATAACTTTACTTGTCGTGTGAAATGTTATGAAAAACTTCATAGTCGGAGCTAAGATTTAAAGTTTATTGACTTTAATTTTGGCATTGTTATGAAACAATAAAAGAACAAGAACAATATTGCAAAGAAAGAGGGAGAGGGAATTCTTAATAAATTTTGGGATGAATTACAATGGAATAAAACCTCTCTATTTATATGGAAATAGTGACTTAGACACCAAGTAAAATCCCTAAGATCTCTCTAAAATATAGACATTCACCTTAAATAGAACTCTATTTATAACACTCCCCCTTGAATATCTATTCAACAGATAATGTGCCTCGTTAAGACCTTAACTAAAATAAAACCCAAAGGAAAAAAAAATTCTACAAAAGGAAAAAGAGTACACATGTTTAAAAATACGCCTTTTGGTTGCCTCGTTAAAAACCTTGCAAGGAAAACCCAGTGGGATAAAATCTTGTAAGGGAAAAAGAGTGCAACGCGCATTAACACCCCCTGGCGAGAGCATCAATTCACATCCTTGAGCCTTCGCATCCCAATCTTGTGCACTAGCTTCTTGAAGGTTGACGTCAGCAGAGATTTGATGAATAAATCATCTATATTAACTTCAATGAATATGTTGCACTTTGAAAACCCTCGTTATCACATCATCATGCTTATAATTATAGCAAGATAGAAATGTGCACAACTTGCAGTTAGGATGTAGTACTTCATGGCCAAGAATTCTATATGCTTTAAGCAATATCCTTCAGGGATTGTCATATTAATTAAATCATAAAAGCCATATGAATGAACTTTAGATGCATATGAAGTTTTATGTCATGCTAGACATAAGATAGATAAAAGTGATTGCACAAACCATTGACTTTATACTTTCAAATGTTTGAACTGTAGGTCCAAAACTATATGTCTTTCATAAGAAACAAATTCTATTCGAATTGTGTTTTTTTCATTTGGCCAATATTTTTGTTTCCATATTCAACGGACTTAAGATCCTCATGTATACTTAGTGCTATGAAAGATGTCGTCGATGAACATTTTATATCGGTTGCAATATTTTTTTTTCTTCATAAAGACATAACATAGATATCTCTTCATTCATATTTTCAGGTACCTGAACCTCTCTTGAGATTTTACGAAGTGTTATGTCATGTGATATTCTAGGTGACTTGCCTACTTTATTATGATCATTTTGATCATTTGCTCATCTTCTTTATCAAGAAGTTTATTTGAACCGATTTGTCTATACGCTTTAAGCGTACCATAGACTTTGTCCTTCTAGGACATAATAGGAGCACTTGTAATGAGAATATAGTTACTTTCTTTGGGTCAGCAAATGCGTCTGGCATGCTTTGCATTGTAGATGAATTATCTTTTTATGAATTTCAAGTCCATATTATCTTATTCGAGGATCTAGATGTACAAATGATAATTCTTTTCATGTAACATTTTCTCAACTGTTTATCATGTCTCCCCCTCATGTTAGAAAAATTAACTTTCTTCCTGAATTTTGGGAACCCATCTTTGTGCATTATGGTGTTAATCAAAATATACACCGCACATCAATAATAATAAGATGAAATTATTTGGTTCCTGACCTTGAACCACTTGTGAGGGAAGAATGTAATAGACTTTCGTGTATAACATATATCAAACTGATAAAGATAACTTTGTTCTCATTAGAAATTGTTTAGCCATTAAGTGGAGGCACTCAATAAATCATTTTGCTAAACCGATTGTGATGTAAACCAATTTATCAAGATGAACTATCTTGAATAGACAATCTGGAAATTATGCTCTAAATTAAATTATTGAGCAAGTTACATCGCAAATACCATATTGCGGGTTAATAATAATCGCACATGTAACCATCTCATAGATGCATCTTATGTGGTATACATGACAGGTGAATGATCCCATATTCACTTTTGATATTTCCAGCATTCATGAGATTCAATCCCAATTTTAGTTGGTACATTAATTAATGAGAACAAACAACATAAGAGAATTCGTAAAAAACTTTCTAGTTCTTTAATATTTACCCATGTGAATTCTCTTTCATTTTTGCACATCATACTTAAATTGATATGGCTAAACCAATTATGCCAAATGAATAAATTATTAATATTGATAAAGTTCAGGTTTACACCACGACTTGTGCAATTATTAATAAACTCCAAGTTTATTATGATATGGATTTTTATATCAATAAACATCCACTTTATTGTGGTATTCTTTTATATGTATAGTACAAACTGGAGAATAAAGCGGGTAACTTTAACTGTCACGACCCATTTCCGGGTTGTGATGGCGCCTGTCGTGGAACCAGGCTAGCCAACCGTTACAACAATACTCAATTCATTTACTAGAGAATTTTACTCATCATTGGCTCAATTCATAGAAATACAGATATTTTTAATCATTTAAAACAGTCTAACGAAAGAAATAAGCTCCAACGATCAACCTAGGATCTGGAGTCACGCAATCATGAGCTACTAACATCAATACAACTGAGAGTAATAATACTGAAGTTTTTAAGTTTCCAATTTCTAATACAGAAGGGAAGAATAGGGAAAAGAGGGACGGGACAGCGAACGCCAGCTGCTACCTCGTCGACTCTGAGAGAATAGCTGCTATCACCGCTCCGCGCCAAATCTCGGTGCACCTGGATCTGCACACACAGTGTGCAGGTAAGTAACGAAAACAACCTACGGTCTGAGGAGGTAGTGACGAACTCAACCTCCGTAAATCACAGTTCAAATAATGAATATTTCAGGAATAACCGAGTATATCAGTGACAATATCCGTAAATAACAATTAAATGCCATGTATGTATCATGCAACTCTCACAGGTAGTCCTCTCGATACACATAATTGGCCATTGGCCCAGGGAAATCCATCCCGTAACATGTACGACATGGTGACTCAGTCACTAAGTACCGAGGGAGCAGGCCAATTGAGCCTTTCGGAGAAATCCATCTCCGGGATATCATACTCATCCATAATCTGTACCAAGGAAATTCATCCCTCCATATCTCATAAGCAGTATTTGTGCCAGGGAAATCCATCCCTCCATATCTCATAAACCGTATATGTGCCAGGGAAATCCATCCCTCTATATCTCATATCTCGGACAAATCCATGTCCAGGG
>MDKH01225552.1:0-16617 GCA_005239495.1 Nicotiana undulata
TATATACACTTATTTGAACCGTGGTATTTTACTATTTTGTGGATTGGTGTAATTATGTTGTGTGTTTCTTATTCTTCAGACTGTGATTTATTTTCACTATTACTGAGTTGGCGTGCTCATCATTACTCTATGTACCTCTGTGTACAGATCCAGGTACTAGTGCAGAGCAGTAGCCATATTCGCTCGTTATCAGCAGCATTTACGGGATTTCGAGGTAGTTGTCCAGCGTCCGCAGCTTCTTCATTTCCCTTCCTTATCAGTATTAGCATTTCATTCCTAGACATTGTTTATGACATTAGAAGAGTTAGTTTTATTTCTTAGATGCTCGTGACCATGTTGACTCCAGTCCTGGGGGAATTGTTTAGACAGTGGATTATTTTATATTTGTTTAAAGACTTAGGAAATTTTCATACTTGCTATGCTGATATTAAAGGATATTGCGATATTTGATTAAACTAAGTGTGTAGTTATGTGATGGTTGGCTAGCGTAGTTCCACGATAGGCGTCATCACGGCATGTTAGGATTTGGGGTCGTGACAACCAAGTCTTTAAATTTTTACTAAACATATATTTACTTATCTAAAATTTAACAAAGTAAGATTAAAATAATATTTAAGTAACAAAACTCTTGAAAACCACGAAAAATCTGACAAACCGAACCAATCCAAACCGATATAGTTGGTTTGATTTGGTTTTGATAAAAATCGAACCAACTCAGTCTATGTACACCCTTACTCAATGTCGACTATATCTCTTTTATGATGGTTGGGTTCCAAAAAAACTCGCATGCACCTTGAATAATTAATTGTAAATCCCCAAAATTTTTTTGCTAAGTATTATGTTCTCGATCAAGCTCTAAGTTGGACACAAATATGTGTGAAACGTTATGAAGACGTAAAATACATAAATCTTATGTTTAGAAGGCTGAATGGTTGATTATAAAAGGAGAGGAGTAAATTAGAATCTATTAGATTTGTTTAGGGGATGAAAATGACCTTAGCCGCACATGACCTACGTTTAATGATCATATCTATCAATATATAGTGAATTAAGATTTGAGTTATATATCAAAAGAAAGCTCTTGTAGTCTAGTTTCTAACAGTTCAAACCGTTCGTCATTTCGATATTCCTATAACATGTTATAGGCGTTTTACTGAACACTATCCCGTCTGAAAAATGGGACGCGTTTTGGGATCCCAGGGAGGCACCAGGCGCGAATCAAAATGCCAAAGTTAGAAGTAAAATTTTTGGGGCGTTTTAGTTGGCGTTGGGCGCGGACCGTGAAACTGAAATAAAAGAGACGAGCAGAGAGAAAATAGCCTCATTCTTTAAAGATTAAACCTCCTCTCTCTTCCTCAAGTCATCCAAAGGTTCTCATACTACCTAAGGTGACTTTTCAATGCAATTATCGTTAGAATACTACTTCCAAACATCAATTCTAACAATATTCCATATCAAAATTAGTAGATTCTCAACAAGAACTCAAGAACAAAGTGTCTCCACTAACCTAGGGTTTCACGATTCAAGGTAAGTTTTGTAATCGCTTTCAACCATAATTGTTAGAGAAGATTTATGGTTGGTATTTGTTCCTAGAAACTACTACAAGAACTTAGATTAACGATGAACCCTAGAAGGAGAGAAGAATCAAACCTAGGGTTTCTATATTTTGAAAATCTTGGAACTTCTAGTATTGATCTTTAAAATAACTATGCATAGATTTGTTTGTGGTTGAACCCATTGGATTGGAGCAAACGAAGGTATTCAAAAGAAAGAAATCAACGTGAGTAGACACAATGCTTTTACTAAAGTTATCTTCTCACACAGATGATGTCATAAGTTATTGTTAGACTGTATAGGGTGTTAATGTGGGCTCTGAATGGAACGAGTGGACTCTTTATCCATTAGAATTGTAAAAAAAAATCTTAGATGATTATCATGGTTAATAACTCAAGAATAGTTTGTCGTTCCATAAATCATGTCTCATGCATTCATGACTTGCATATGTTTCTTTAATGTATAGACTGCATCGAATTTTTTTTACATGATTTTATGGAACTGTTTTGATGAGAACTATGAAGATATATCATTGTTTCAAAGTTTGTGATGCAAGAATTACTTAGAAGAACATTTTGGGTGTTTCCATGGATCTCTAAGAAGGGTTCATAGCCTCTAGCGGTTTATGTTACCCGAAACTACTTGTGCCAGATTAGGAGATTGGTGGATCGTTGGTTCGGGCACTATGATAGAAGTGCCCTGGTAAGGCACAAGAACTCGAGCATGCTAGAACCTTGAATTGTAAGGCACCACAGGAATGGGGTCCAGGCGATCGGGCTGGGATCGTCCACCATACCGATCATATGGTGACATTTTCAGAATCAGAAAGAATGTCAGAATCAATGGAACTCCCCAGAAAATAAAAGAAAAGAAAATGCTTTAGAAATTTTACAAGGATTGTTCTGCGAAGGTTTATATATTTATCTATTTGAATTTTATATTTTTTTCAGAAAAGAAGATAAAGAAAATAAAAGGAGAGAGAGAACTTTCATGAATGACATCAAGAAGAATTTTTCAAACGATATATGAGTTGTCTGTTTCAACTTTTTAGTAAAAGCTTTTAGATTTTTTTTTATCATGCATACATACTTCTTTCAGAGTCTCATTCCAGCTTTAATTGGAGGATTGCTTTACTTACTGAGTACCGCCGTGGTGTACTGACGTTCTCTTCATGGTAATCTACATTGACACATGTCAATGTAGGCACATATTTTGCAGGTAAGCGGTCTACGAGGTAGGATATTCTCCTCCTATTACCGGAAGATTTGGTTAGCTCAATTTTAGTTCGTGGAGTTCGTTGATTCCAGAATTTTTGTCTTATTATTCCAGTATTTTTTAGAGGCTTCATAGATAGAGTCAGAATAGAGTCATGGATATCCACTTTACATTACATTTATTTTGAATGTATTCAAGATTACAGAATGAATTTCTTTTCAGAATGTTATTTCATTTGAAGATTCGAAAAAGTATTTACTTTAAATCATATCTAATTGTGATGATATGCATTAAATAACAAAAATAAAACAGAATAAAAAAGCCAAGATGATTCGTTCGGTGACATCAAGTGCCGGTTGCGACTTAGTTAGAAATCGAGTTGTGACATTAATAAGTCGGATAACCTCTTATAATCAACAAGCATAATTATTAAAAAGCTTATCCATCAAAATAAAATAGATGGAAACACCTAACAAGGGTGTGTTAGCCATGAATGTGATTAAAAAATAAAATAAAATAGATGAACTTACGTTGAATATTTTAAAATAATTAGAAAATGAAATCTTTAAGTTGTTACTCATATGCATCAACCTGTCAATTATAACTTTTGAAAAAAATATCTCTTTTAATACTACCTTAGCTCCAATATAATCTTGTAATCTTTCAAGTTTCTCTTCCATAAAAAAGATATTCAATAACTTAAAATAATTATTATATCATTCTCTTAAATATCTCATTCAATTAATACTCAAAGTAATACCAATAAATTTTTATAAAACGTCAAATCTTAGAACCGTCTTTCGTTTTTCTCTTGGAAATATTGAAAATCCAGATTAATATTAAAAATTTATTAATCATTTTTTATGGGAATAGATAGAACTAACTAGGGTGGTCAACACTCTGTAAGTGGGCGTGATATACGTTTCTCAGTTGACTTACACCTAAGAACAGAACTCAAAATGCCTCTGATCATGCCACGTAGGAAATAAGACCATTCTGTGGGACCTGTTCCTTACGTGGCAAGATCATAATGGTGTACAACCCTAAAAAGCGGGCGAATAGAAGGAATATACCTTAAATAGATGCCAGCATCAAAAAGCCTTTAAATACGGCACTAATTCTCCATCTTCTCTTCATTATTCAGAGAGTTCAGATTAACAGAAGTTAATAAATGCAAAAAATCAGAGTTTTATTTCTTGGTTTTTTTTAAACCTTTGAACGTAAATTTTTATTGGAAATTTTCTTCATTGAAATTTCCAAGATTTTAGCTTTCTGCTTCTCTACTGTTTCTTGATTCTGTTTCACTATCTGGAAAGTGAAAATTTCGTGGAGAAAAACCATTTCAGGTCAGTGTAAAAATCTTCCCTGTAACACCCTTTTTGATTTTTTTTCTCTGTGTGTGTGTGTGTGTGTGTTCATACTCCCATGCACGTGTGTTTTAATGGAGGAAGTGAAAATTCTGAGTTCTTGATTGGTTTTTTATGGGAAAGAATGAGAGGAATTGATCAATGGATGTCTGCTATAGTTTAAATATTCATGTCCATATACTGTTATAAGGTTTCTTTTGTTTTCATTTTTTAAGAAGGAATTTAGCAGATTAACGATGTAGGAAATCAAGCTAAATGAAATCTTGAACGATTTTAGAATTCTAATGCCTTTTCTCCTTCATTTTTTTCAATTTTATATTGACGATTTGTTCCTTTTTTTGGTAAATGTGAATCCGTTTTTTGGTTATATTAATGATGGATTTTATGGATCATATAGATTGTAGTTTCTCTCTCCCTCTTCATTTCCACCTTTCATTAATCCAAAAGAAAAAAAAAATATATTCTTCGATCGAGTTATTTTGAACATGCATTTTACTTGAAAAAAATTATTTATGAGTGGAAGAAAATATTTCGGCCAGCTTTTGGAATTTGAAAGTTTTTCTTCATTATTTTTTTTATATAAAAACTTATCAAATTCCATAAACAAACAATATTTTCAATTTTATTTTTTTGAAAAAAGTAAAAAATATCTATGTCTAAAATGGGGATCTTATAGTGTTTCTTGATTGTTTAGGGAGCTATTCAAAAACCATTGTATAAAAAACCTTGATGTAACATGGCTTTTTAATTGGATGTACTAAAAAATACATTTTTCTGGTCCATTATTTAGGTTTGTTTAGTATCTCTGTTCATGAAAATGAAAAGTACTACTTGTCTTCTAGATTTGTGGTTCATATGCATGTTACTCCTATGTTTTTGAAAAGTCTTTTCCCTTTTTAAAACAAACAAAAAATATATTTTTGTATCATGTGCATGACTATGGACTACTTATTTTCTCAATTATTGCTCTTTGACAGGAACTTTAAGCTATTTTACTACATATCAACCACTCCATATGTAAAAATATTTAACTTGTTATACTCTAGGTACTTTTTAATACTCCCTCCGGTCTAAAATAAGTGAATTTTTCGTCTTTTTTTTGTGGTCCAAAATAAGTGATTTTTTTAGATTTTAAGAATGAATTAATTATTGTTTTCCAACATTAAATACTGTTGAAGAATGTGTTAAGAGTGTGTATGTGAAGAGATAATATTAATATGATTAATTTCATTATTAATTAATATTAAAAGATAAATTTCTTAAATATATGTGAAAACAACCAAAATAATTACTTATTTGGACATGATGGAGTATTATAGATGTGATGATAACATCAGCCAGAATCTAAAGGAATCTATGGGTCCCTACATGGAAATAGCTGTTACTAATAGTACTATAGGTGATATAATTTCTAACCTATTTTTTCAATTTTGACCATTAAACGCTTCTTTATTGCTTTCACATAAATAGCCATAAAAGGATACAGCTTAAGTCGCAAACTTTGAAAAGTAGGCAGGAAAATGACTTTGGGGTCCCCTACTTTTGTCTTTTACCAAGAAGTGAAATCTAGACAAATGACAAACTAATTAATCAAATTAGCTTTTATTAATTCCATCATAAATATCTTGTTTAGTTCTGTAATTGAGTTTAACTTAAATCCCCTACTTAACTTAATTATTCAGATAAGCTTTGATTAATTCCATCCAAAATTATCTTGTTTGGTTCTATCACTACTTAAAAAAACTGGAATTAGCTACAAACTTCGTCACTAATCTGTTGTTAAATCGCTCGTAACTAACATAATTTTTCATAATCTGCCGCTAAGTAGAATTAACAATGGATTTTGTTGTGTAGCTACATAATTTGTACATCGTCACTAATACCTGTTTTTTTAGTAGTGTATATTTTAAGTTTAACTTCAATACACTGACAGTGTAATCCATTCATAAATAGGGATCATTAGTCACCTCAACATATAACTCTTTGTTATACCAGGTCAAAATACACTACTAGTGTTAAAACAAAAATCATTGTCAATCAGAGGCGGAGTCAAGATTTTAATCTTATGGGTTCTGAATTTTAGAATGACGATTTCATGTGTTAATGACATGGTTCTAACTTTTTATATTTGCACATATTTAATGAATTTTAAACATCAAATACATTATTCAAGCAAAAGCTTTTGGATTCCGCCGAACCCATAGCTTGACTTGTGCCTCCGCCCTGTTGTCAATATATGTAATTGAAATCCTTATTATAATTAACCCCCTCTTGTTTTTTTGTTGTTGCAGGAATTTAAGGGTTGAGAAAGTATAGTCATGGCTAAAGATTTGCAAGTGCTAAATGCACTAGATGTAGCAAAAACACAATTGTATCATTTCACAGCAATTGTAATTGCTGGCATGGGCTTCTTTACTGATGCTTATGATCTTTTCTGCATTTCTTTGGTCACAAAATTGCTTGGCCGGATTTACTACCACCGCGACGGGGCATTGAAACCTGGATCTCTTCCTCCTAACGTCTCGGCTGCTGTTAATGGAGTCGCCTTTTGTGGGACCCTTGCTGGTCAACTGTTTTTCGGGTGGCTCGGAGATAAAATGGGGAGAAAAAGAGTTTATGGAATGACTCTTATGATGATGGTTATTTGTTCAGTAGCCTCAGGGCTTTCTTTTGCTCATACACCAAAAAGTGTTATGACTACACTTTGTTTCTTCAGGTTTTGGTTAGGTTTTGGCATTGGTGGTGATTATCCTCTTTCTGCTACTATTATGTCCGAGTATGCTAACAAAAAGACGCGTGGCGCGTTCATTGCTGCTGTTTTTGCAATGCAAGGTTTCGGAATTTTGGCTGGTGGAATGGTGGCAATCATTGTTTCTGTTGCGTTTAAGGGCGCGTTCCCTGCACCAACATATCAGGACGGCCCTCTTGCTTCAACAGTCTCTCAGGCTGATTTCGTTTGGCGTATAAGTCTTATGTTTGGTGCTCTCCCAGCTGCAATGACTTATTACTGGCGTATGAAGATGCCCGAAACTGCTCGTTACACTGCATTGGTGGCTAAGAACTTAAAACAGGCAGCTAACGACATGTCTAAAGTGTTGCAAGTCGAAATTGAAGAAGAGAAAGTTGAGAATGTTACTCAAAACACTGGGAATGAGTTTGGTTTGTTTTCTAAGGAGTTCCTCCGTCGCCACGGACTTCACTTGCTCGGAACTGCTAGCACATGGTTCTTGTTGGACATTGCTTTCTACAGTCAAAACCTTTTCCAAAAGGACATTTTCAGCGCGATTGGTTGGATTCCTCCAGCGCAAACCATGAATGCGTTGGAGGAAGTTTACAGAATTGCAAGGGCGCAAACTCTTATCGCCCTTTGCAGTACTGTTCCAGGTTACTGGTTCACAGTATTCTTCATCGACAAAATAGGTCGATTTGCAATTCAGTTAATGGGATTCTTCTTCATGACAGTTTTCATGTTTGCCTTAGCCATTCCATATCATCATTGGACATTAAAGGATAACAGAATCGGGTTCGTGATCATGTACTCACTGACATTTTTCTTCGCGAATTTTGGTCCAAACGCGACAACATTTGTTGTCCCCGCGGAGATTTTCCCAGCTAGGCTTAGGTCAACATGTCATGGAATATCAGCAGCAGCTGGAAAAGCAGGAGCAATGATTGGTGCATTCGGATTCTTGTACGCTGCTCAACCAACAGATCCAACCAAGACTGATGCTGGTTACCCTGCTGGAATTGGTGTGAGAAATTCACTGATTGTCTTAGGTTGTGTTAACTTCTTGGGAATGGTGTTCACATTTTTAGTGCCAGAATCTAAAGGAAAATCATTGGAAGAAATGTCAAGGGAAAATGAAGGGGAAGAGGAAAGTGGAACAGAAATGAAGAATAGTGGAAGGACAGTTCCTTTTTAATTATGGACCTTTATTTAACATATACTATTTATGTATATGATGCATGTTTGTGAATTTGTGTTTTTTTGGAGCAAAACATCTTGAGATATAAAAGAGTTTTTCTTGTATATCTTGGGATTAAATATGCTCTCTACTTTTTGCTTGTTTGTGGTGGTAATTATATGTGACAGTGGGAAGAGAAATGAGGTCCTTTTGTTGTCTATTTCTATCTTTTGAAAAAAAAAGAATTAACATTATAAGAATGAAGAAAATGTTTTCAATTAGAGATGTTCTAGTTTGCTTTAATTTATTGTTGTCTTCCATTTTTATCTTCTATCTTCACATGTATAACGAGAGAAAAGCCTCCAAGTGGTACAAATCATAACTTTTTATAGAGCTCTCAAGTGGAAATATTTTGGATGTGTTCCATTTTTTTTTGTAACAATAAATGACCTGCTTAACTTAGCGGTTAGAATACTACTCTCTCCGGTCCACAATAAGTGACCAATTTGTTTTTGGCACGTCCATTAAGAAAATACTAAATTATATACAAAAATATTTAGTATGACTAAATTACCCTTAATTAAATATTTAATATGAGGAGTAAGAAAACTTTTTAGGGATATGTACATAAGGATAATTTTGTAAAAACAAATTAAATGTTTCTTGATTATATAAATGGATACTTATTTTGGACCAAAATAAAAAAGTAAATTGGTCACTTATCGTGGACCGAAGCTAATAAGTACTTTATCTTTTCCCCGCTCCGACTGCAAAATGATTTTAGTTATTAGTAGTAACCATGTAACTCTAGGGTTTTGTATCGGGCCTATTTTTATTGACAAGTTACACCATTGGTTGGATGGTAAAAATAATTACATTCGTTGGTCAAATATACAAAAAATATATACTGATTATGTATATTTTATGTATATTATATATAAATACACAAATAATATATTTTTTGTAGACTTATTTTTTTAGAGCGTTTATACAGTTTCTCATACTTTTAAATGTCGGGGAGAGATAGCGTTGCTTTAACGTAGAACCAGAACTTTTATTAAATTCTACACGTAAGACCAAGTGTAGATGTAGCGAACTTGGATATTGAGTGAATGGAATAAGTTGGATTTTAACGAAATTCATATTATTTTGTTTTCTTCTTTGTTCTTAGCTGTCATGTTGCTTTCATGTGGAGTTCTTAATTTATTTTTGATTTTATTCCCGGTATCCGATATCGTATTAGGACTTCGATGAATTCGAATTCGCGTCGTATAAAATTTATAAAGCGCGAATGCTCTCTTTCAAAAGATTTTTTATTTTCAGAGTAAATTCGAAAATTCTAATTAAAGGTGGAGAGATCATACTTATTCCATTACAACACTTGACAGTCAGGTGAATTATAATCAGGAGCTATTTTTAGGGGAAAAAAAGGTTTTATTTTAAAATTTTGAGTTTTTTGTTGTTGCAAAAAGTGGACATTTTTCTGAAGTTGCGAAGAACTAATTTTCACGCAAAAACTCTATTTTTCACTTCATAAATGCTCACAGATCTTCAAAAAATGAAAAACAGAAATTACAACTATATATCTAAAGACTTCTTCACTTCGATAAGTTTTCTTTCTTCATAAATGTGTGATCGTGAATAAAAACTTAAGTTGTTAAAACGTGAGAAGGAAGCGACGACACTGAGATTCGAACATAATCTCTATATATTCTGATGTCACGTTGAAGTGTATGATTATATCATCTGAAAATTTACGTTATTAAAGAAAGTATGTTTATATTTAATTAATTATATCTTCAACACCTAGCTGACATTAAATCTTCTCCTCTAACTAAACCCTGGCTCCATTCTTTCTTTTTTATTATTTTTGAATAAATCAAGTGGACTTGGTAACGGGGTATTGGCACCTATTTCTGTTTTTTGGGTCACATTTTAATTTATATTCGCTTTGCAAAAAAAATTGCAAGCATACTCACTTTTCGCATAAACTTCAGGCATACGGGCCTGAAGTAGCAAAGGCAATCACACAAATTTCAGCATTCTAGGAGACGAGCCTGGAGTTGTTTGTAATTGCTGAACTTAAGCATTCTACTAGCTGAAGTTTGTTCTCTATTTGTTGTACTTAAGCATGTTTTAGCTGAAGTTTTGTCCTGAATTCAATAGTTTTGTCGTAAAGCTTTTTCAAAAACTTCAGCAGAAGATGCTGAAGTTATTTAGTTCATTTGTAAAAATTTCAGCACTAAATAAGCTGAAGTTTTTCACAGGTAGCTGGAAGAAGGAGCGCATGAAATTGTAAAACTTAGGGTATAAGTTAAATAATTTTAAAAATATGAGTACATATTAAATAGGGATGACCAAATAGGACGCCTCGTACGATTTTTACTTTGGTAACTATTAATTGAACCAAAGGACAAGTTCCAATTATGTTGATGTAATTAAAAATGGAAGAATCCATTTATTGTTTGCCTTATCAGTACTTATTACACTGGAGATAATTAAAATATGCTACAAATAACTGAAAGAGATTAATCCCCCCTGATTTTCTTAGAATAATCAGTTTATATACACCAAATACAAAAGTATAATTAGGCTATAATTAAGGAACCTAACTAGCTATATATTAGGAACTAAATATACACCTAACAAAGATGATATATACAATCTGTCAGAATATATTTATCATATATTCTAACACACCCCCGCAGTCAGAGCGGGAGGTCGCCGAATGCTAAGACTGTCCTGAAAATCCTCAAATAATACCAACGGAAGGCCTTTGGTGAAGATATCTGCAATCTGATAACGAGAGGGGACATGTAACACTCGAACCTGGCCATGAGCCACCTTTTCCCGTACAAAATGTATATCCATCTCAATATGCTTAGTGCGTTGATGCTGAACAGGATTACCAGCAAGATATATGGCACTAACATTATCACAGTATACCAATGTAGCCCGTGGAATAGGACAATGAAGTTCCAAAAGCAAGTTTCGCAACCAACATGACTCAGAAACCACATTGGCAACCCCTCGGTATTCTGCCTCTGCACTAGAACGGGATAAAGTAGCTTGACGTTTGGCGGACCAAGAGATCAAGTTATCACCCATAAAGACACAATAACCCGACGTTGAACGCCGTGTATCGGGGCACCCTCCCCAATCAGCATCAGTATACGAGACAAGAGTGGATGTGGAAGATGGATAAAGGTGAAGACCAAAATCCATAGTACCTTGTAGGTAGCGCACTATGCGCTTAAGAGCGTGCATGTGCTCATCCCTCGGATCATGCATGAATAAGCATACTTGTTGCACAACATAAGTAATATCGGGTCTCGTGAATGTAAGGTATTGAAGTGCCCCTGCAAGACTCCTATAAAGAGATGGATCCTCAAACGGTTTGCTCGTAGTAGGACCGAGCTTCGGTTTTGTATCAACCGAAGTAGGAGATGGCTTACACGATGACATGCCAGCTCGGTCAATGATCTCAGCCGCATATTTCTTTTGAGATAAAAATAAACCGCCTGTATGACGAGAGACGACAGTGCCCAAGAAATAGCTCAAATGGCCCAAGTCCTTCATAGCAAATTCTGAGCTAAGAAGATAGACTGGCGGAGCTCATCAGAGAAAACAGTCAAAATAATATCGTCGACATACAATAAAAGATAAGCCATAGAAGTACCTCGATGATAAACGAACAAAGAATGATCTGAAGTACTGTGAGAAAACCCAAGAGTATGGACATAGTCAGCAAATCTCTTATACCAAGACCGCAGAGCCTTTTTAAGCCCATGAAGAGATTTCTTCAACAAACACACATGATTAGGTCTATCAGGATCCCGATACCCCAAAGGTTGATACATGTAAACAGTCTCCTTGAGTTCGCCATGTAAGAAAGCATTTTTGACGTCAAGTTGATGAATCGGCCAAGCCTTTGAAAGAGCCAAACTGAGAACCGTGCGAATAGTCGCCGATTTGACTACTGGACTAAACGTCTCACCACAATCCACGCCAACCTGTTGAGTTTTACCATCACCTACAAGACGAGCTTTATGCCTCTCAAACGAACCATCTGATTTTTCTTTATGAGCAAAAATCCACATAGACCGAATGACATTAACATTTGGAGGACGGGGCACCAACTCCCACGTCTTATTTTCAATAAGAGCATTATATTCATCATCCATAGCCATTTTCCAATTCGGGTCACGAAGAGCAGACACAGGGTTACGGGGTAGAGGGGATTTAGATACAGATGTAAGAAGGTTGAAAGACTTCTTAGGCTTATAGATCCCATGCTGACTCTTAGTAACAGGACCTGTGGGTAGACTAGAGTGAGATATCGGGTTGGACAAGGAGGAGAGCTAGGTGGGAGAGTGGAAGGAGAAGCTGGGCTCGGCCCAGCAGGCGTGGGAGGACCGTTCTGCCCAGTGGACGAGGCAGATCCACTGGCTGGGCCTGGCGAGATGGGCGCCGGTGAGGTAGGAAGTGGTGCAACCGGTGGGTTCGTGGGAGTAGTGAAATGACGGACCATGTAGGGAGATGGTCCATCATTCAGAAACTGATACGTGTGAGTTTGAGGAGTATGTAACTTGGCAAAGGGAAATTGCGTCTCATCAAAAATTACGTGACGACTAATGATGATTTTTCTAGATGACAAATCAAAGAATTTATACCCACGATGATGTGACGGATACCCCAAAACAACACAAGGAGTTGACCGGGGTTGAAGTTTGTTTATGAGTGTAGAGGGAATAAGAGGATAACATAAACACCCAAACACCCGAAGATGGGAATAAGATGGATCCTTCTGATAAAGAATGCGAAGAGGGGATTGATAGTTTAATAGCTTATGAGGAAGGAAGTTGAGAAGGTAAGTTGCCATTTGCAAAGCATGATGCCAAAAATAAGGAGGAAGGGAAGCATGGGCCAATAAGGTACGAACAATGTTATTAATCGTACGGATTTGTCTTTCGGTTTTCCCATTTTGAGGGGATGTATGAGGACATGATAAACGAAACGACAGACCATTTGCTTTACAGAAGTCCCAAAATGGGCCATTATTAAATTCCGTGCCATTATCACGTTGTATATTCTTTATGTCCCGCGCAAATTGAGTTCGAATAAAAGTCTTGAAAGTCAAAAATGTGGAAAAAGTTTGTGATTTTTGCGATAAAGGAAACGTACACAAAAAATTAGAATAATCATCCAAAAAACAAGACATAATATCTATGACCCGATGAACTCAAAACGGGTGACGTCCAAAGATCACTATGTATAATATCAAATGGCAAAAGAGTGCTAGAATTTGAAGCATAAAATGACAACTTAACATGTTTTCCAAGAGGACAAGAATGACAAATACGAAAGTCTCTAATTTGATTACAAGCAATCAATTTATTCTTCCTAAGGGAGTTCAAAACAAGTGCTCCCGGGGGACCCAATCGATCATGCCAAAGGGATGGTGCCAAAGCAGCAAAAGTAGATTGTGAAGGGACTGGATTTGTGATGGGATAAATCTCTCCCCGGCTGTCACACCTCATTACCAGCCTCCCCAAAAGTCCTTCACAGAAAACCCAAAGGGATCAAAATTAACAGAGACAGAGTTATCAGTTGTAAATTTTCGGACTGACACCAAATTTTTAACAAGGTGAGGGGCATGAAGGACATTGTTTAATTGTAAGGGAGGACACGGGGAAGACAGTTTCGTGTGACCGTAGCCCTCAATTGGAATTGATTGACCACTACCAACAATTATACCACGTTTATTGCTCTTATTAAAATAAGACGTGAGGTTACCTTGTGTGGATGTCATGTGAGAAGTGGCACCTGTGTCCATGTACCAATTTGCATCTGGAGGAGTGATACCAAGAGTATGCATTGCTGCTTCAATGTCCGTTGGAGTTGGGGCTGCCGTGTAGGCCTGCTGGGGTCGGGGTCTAAGTATACCCGAGTGTGATTGCTGCTGCTGTCCATAGGTGTGTCTGGCCCATGAATTAGAAGGGTATGGACACGGTGGTATAGCCCAAGGAGCCCACGGTGCCATCCAAGGCCACTGCTGCCCGCCAGACCATGGAGTATAGGACGGAGGGTGCTGCCCTGTTGGCTGCTGCCCACCACCGCGACTGTTGCCGCCGCCAATCTGACCACCACGACCTGCATTACCCCCAGTGCTGGTACCCCCATTGCCGCCTCCACGACCTTGCCGCGATTTTTCCCTCCATTAGTGTTGCGGTTGTGGTTCCTCTTCCCACCATTAGTATTACGGTTGGAAGAGGAATGATCAGAAACATCATGAGAGCCATCCGAATAGCGAGCAACCATGGCAGATGAGGAGCTATGGGCCGCCTTCTTAGCAAGGCCAGCCTCTTCAAGAGTGAGCATCGAACAGGCTTGATAAAATTGGGGCAAAGGTTCACGTTGGCGAATAAGAGTGACCACATCTTTGCTAGGTGTATATTTAGTTCCTAATATATAGCTAGTTAAGTGATATATACAATCTGTCAGAATATATTTATCATATATTCTAACCATAACTTTGCCGTGTTGGTTGTCATTATTTGTTTGTTTATTCATTTATTCATTTTAACGTAAGAACCTATTCTTACGTTCTATAGGAGCCTTACATTAAAAAAGTTAACTATCTTGAAGACAATTTTCAATAATTTATTCCATTCCTTATGTGATTGATTGGGAATAAACGTGTAGACATTTCCCTTTCTAGTGTGCTGATAGTACACCAGTATGTACTTTGATAATATCATTTATTTGTTACTATAAAATTTTATTTAGAGATGAGAGGAGCTTTGTATCTAATTACATCGCAAGATGTATTATAAGATTCAAAATATAAAAAATGAAATATCAAATAAAAATGGTAGTGAAAACTAAAGCTAATAAGATTTAAAAAAAAATTAAATAATCCAACAATTTACATTCTTAAATGTAAAGTAAAAGTTCTATATTTTGCTAAATATATAATGTTTAAAAGTTTGTAATCAATTTTGTGTTTTAATAGTAACAAGTAACCACAATGGTCCAAGGTATAAGAGACTGAGTTATTCAATTTGAATATACAACTTGAGCGAGTAAAGAGTTTCTTCCTTCGTATATTCATATTTTGGTTATACGAAGACAAACGTTTGTCTAATTGCTTAGCACTTGGAGAAACTAAATTAAAATTTAAAAATCTTCCCTTTCTTCGGAAGGCTTTAGATTAGCTAGAGCTATCGTCGTACTATCATATTGAACAAATGAACTCCTTAATTACCTAACAAATAAGCATTTTTCTAAAAAATATGTCAAGAGAGCTGTAACAAACCAGTTATTTAATATTTCTATTGCTTCGATCGCCAAAGGAAATTACAACTCAACTCAAAACTATTACAGGAAGTAAAGATGCTAAACAGGAAAACAAATGATAGAGAAGAAGAGATGAGAAGTTCAGACTAAGAATGGGGATGAGAGGATACAGACTCTTGAGAAGGAAGATGAGGAGAGGCAGACATTTTTTTCAACAATTGGCATCAACCAAAAATCACAGACCACTAACCCTTTTAATAGAACCGCTCTTACACGCACTATTCATCCTGGATCCCAAATTAACCCGTCCCTATTGCTTGTTCTCGGCCCAATAACTCTTTTCAGCCCAATAGCTTTTTGTGTGACATTGAGTTGGGCTTTATTCATAACAATACTCCCGTCCTGAATAAGAACCTTGTTCTCAAGGTTCGAGTCAAGAACAATGCTATTCATAAGCTCCCAACCAAGTAGATCAATACCAAGGCATGATGTATAACTTGAGAAAAATATGTGAACTAGTACACCTATAAACCTTGCGTGCCATACTTTTGAAGTTGTGAGCAGTAAGCTAAATGAGAGTTTCCCTGCAAACATTCCCGAAGCGAACCTCCACAAAATCATGGTCTCGATTAAATGGAAATTGTTTATTGTGTTGGCAAAATGTACCTCACATTGGACAAGGTTGTGATAATAAAAATGTTGTAGTTCTTGTGAAAGCTCAATAGGCCACAACAATACTGGAATAAATAACACAATGGAGATTACTACAATAGTATCGTTGACATGATTAAGCTCCACAACAGCTTCATAATATGCACTGTTGTTTTAGACGTCAATACCACACAATTATATAAGTTAATTGTGAAGTACCCAATTTTTCGAGTGCTGTCTAACTGGAAGAACTTGGTTCTTCTTGGTGTTCCAACTACTGCTGTTTGCGGAATAATAAAAGCAGTAAAGTAAAAACACAGAGATATTTACGTGGAAAACACCTGGCTCAAAAAGTGAAAAAACCACGACCTACACCTCAGTAGGATTTTCTCAAATTCTTCACTAAAACTCTGAGCCAAACGGACTTACAAAATAAACTCTTTTGTAATCCTAGGACTAACTCTAATCCTCTTTGTATCAACTAGCCTCTAGCTAATTTCTACAAGCTTCAAGTTAACTCTAACTTGAACAATGTGTCTTATTACAATTTGCTTCTAAGAAATCTGATAAGATACAATATTGAAACACCTACTACAACCAACTAGACTCAATGATAAACAGATGGA
>ML299006.1:8378-75561 GCA_005239495.1 Nicotiana undulata
TGAGGTTGCCTGATGGGCAGAGTGATTGTGAGGTTGCCTGATGGGCAGAGTGATTGTGAGGTTGCCTGATGGGCTGTTATTGAAAAATATTGTTACGAGAAATGATTATGGCACGAGGGGCAGTTTTGTGAAAGGTTTTGCTGAGTTTTCAAACTATGGTTTACTTCGTTTTCAAACTGGTTTTACTGAGATATACTGATATTGCACTTGTTTCAAAGATTTTTCTGGAAACTGATTCCGAACTCATTATTTGATGAATACTACGTGGTGACTTGGTGTTTTACTGGTTTGTGGAATTGTGTACATATTCTGTGTGTTTATATTACTCAAGACTGTGATTTATTTTTATTACTACTGAGTTGGCGTACTTATAAAGACTCCCTGTGCCTCTGTGCACAGANTTTGACTCCAGTTCTTAGGAGGTTGGTTAGGCTGCTATTGGGACGCTAATACGTATTTATATTATTTATGCTATGGTTGCATGCTTATTATTTAATTGTGAACTAATATAATTGAATAAACGCGTAGTAAGGTGATGGTTGGCTAGTCTAGTTCCACGATAGGCGCCATCACGGCCTGTTAGGATTTGGGGTCGTGACAGCAATAATGAAACACATAGTGTTTAGGCTTTAAAATTAATCAGGGACATACCAGTTAAGGAGAAAGAAAATACAGAATGCAAAGCAAGTGTTGTGCAATTGCTAGCCTTGGCTTACAGTCGGCTAGACCAGTGAGTATTGCAAGTAGCAGAGAAAAACAAAGAGCTTTTAGAGTGTAAATGTATTGGTGAACTAATGTTCGTGTCCAGAAGTGAGAATAGAGGAGAGTACATATAGTAGTTAGGAGCAAAACAGAATAAGGTAAAGAGATCAATCATTCAGCAATTTAAGGAAACTTACCAAATCAATTATGCACAAAATCAGTATAGTCTCCCTTAATTAAGGGGTAATTACCCAACGGTAAAGGACATGACAATATTTAAGGAAGAAAATCAAGTAAGACTTAAGTACAAAGTGGGCAGTGAAGGGTAAATAAATAGGGGTTCAATTAAGGAAATAATCTTGAGGAATCAGTAAGTATCACGACTCATCAAATAAAGTAAGAAAATAATTAAAGGTGTAAAATAGGGAAATAATCAAGAATCAGCACATAGGTCTTAATAGAGCAAATCAGTGAATCAAAACTCAAAAAATAATTGATTTAAGGGAGAATAATATATGTTTCCACAAGTACACAAATATGATGAATATAAACACACAAAATCAGTCGAGAATCGAATCAGAAACCCTAATAGAGACATACTAGGGTAAAAATCACAAGACGTTTAAATTAGACTAAGGAGAATCCATGAGAATCAAAGCATCGGGCAAAACAGTGTAGCAAGTAACACGGTCAAACTCAGAATCAAAGCAAAAATATCAAAAAATTGGGGTTTTAGCATAAACTAATTAGGGTTGAGGCAAACTCAACATAATCAGTCAAAAACACATAAGAACAGAAGATTAAACGTTCAAAATAAGAAAACTTTTGGAGAAAATGATTTTCAGTAAACCCTAGCTTTAGGAAAACGGAAAATCACTTGGAAAACTAGAAACTTTTCAAGAAGAAATGTGAGATAGGTTCGATTCATCTCAGATCTGTACAAATCTGAGAAGATCAAAGGACAAAATTAGGGTTTTCAGAAGTAAATCAGAGATGAGACCATAGACTTAGGAATCCATGGATTTAAGATGAAAATAAGAACTTCCTACTCAGAGATCGATCCAAATGCCCTGAAACAGGCGAGAAAAACCCAAAGGCGCAAGCAGACTAGCCCTGGTCCTTTGAGAATCTTCTCAAGGACCTTAGTGATGAAGGTTCCCAGCATAGAAGAGGCCGTTAGAGGCCTGGGGTGGTGAAGAACCACCATGAACGACAGTAGGTGAGTGACGGTGAGGGAGAATTAGGGTTAGAGTTAGAAAGACTCAGAGAGACGGAGAGGAGAGTGACGGCGGGGACGGGTGAGAATGATTAGGGTTAGAGGGGGGGGGTGTATTAGTTTAATTATGGTAAGGGGGTTCTGGGCCGTTGATAAAAAATAATCAACGACCAGGATTAGCCAAAGAGTTGGGAGGGGCAGGTAGGGTATCGGGCTTGGGTTTATTGGGCTGATTTTGAGGGGTATTGGACTGGTAGATTTAGGCTAAAATTAAAATTAAAAAAGACTGTTTGTTAAATATCCCAAACAATTAATTAAAATAATTTGTATAATAATTACTAATTATAAAAATGATTTTTCATGCATGGAAATACTTTAAAAATAATTATTTAGTATTTAAAAATACAATGGACTAATTTTGATTGAAATGAGGCCAAAAAGTGTATGCCTAGGCTATTATTGCAAAGTTATTGTAATTATAGCCAAAATGTGCTAACTTGGCTCTTTATGAAATAATTTGAACTTAATAGGACCATAAATAGTAATATTAAATCAAGAAATATTTTTAAAATCATTTGTGATGTAATTTTGTAATTATTTATTAGAAATTAAATACTGGACAAATTAATTAAAAATATAAAAATTGTGAAAAAATACCATTTGGTTGCTAATGCGTGATTTTGAAGACATATATGCATTTTAAAACTATTTTGGGAAAAATTGGGTATCAACAGTCACTTGACACGTGGCACCAAGTTGGGCCTCTACGAAGATGAAATCTTGGGCTTAATGAAGTGAGCTTATCACTTTAACCCAATTAAATGGGCTAGCCCAATGAATTTGGACTTATTTATCTAATTCATATGTATTGGACTTATATAACTGATCCAAAATATATTAGCCCATAATATTTATTTGGACCAAAATGTATTTAATAAAAAATATAGTCCAAATTATTTTATGAATTTAATTTCTATAAAATTTATATACCTACAAATGGCTCATACTTCATCACTTGCGTTCATTGATACTTAGGCATGTTTGAAGTATTGGTACAATATCATTTATTTTCCTTCGTACAGTAACATCACGCCAAATACTTATGAATTTGCATATTCGTCCAATCATTTTGCTGGTTACTATAAGTATCTGAAATAATACGTCTTTCATTGGTGTAAAACTTCATATAGTCCATCTTGATACAACAAAATCTTAGAAATTGGCAAGTGTAATACCAAGCATCCCATTGAAGATGACATGTAAGTAGCACATGCATTTCTTGGCCAAAATATATTATTTACCATTTATTTGATATCATCTTTTAACTTCAAATTTTAAAAGCCAAACCTTGCATGACCAGTAACTATACTACCGGTAGTTAAAGATCATGCATGTCGTGTAACCCCAAGAGTATAAGAGCGCGAGCTTTTACGTACGCGTCAAATTGGTGGTGCTTATATGGAAACCGAGTCCTAGTGGAACTTTGTTAATTTGTTGATTTGGACGCAAAAGTTCATTCTCAATTCGAGACTCCATGGATGAGCTCCTAGAAGTTCGCATGAGCTCAGAGAGGAAGGAGCTTGATTCTCAAAAAATGAGAGAATGAATTGCATTTGGTATCCTAAAGGGAATGTATATATACACGCGTGGGTATAGCTCTCGCCTTCACTAACAAACTTTAATTAATTGACAACTAATCTACTGTTAACTAACTAATTGTGTTAACAAACTAACTAACTAATAATGAAATAAAATGATTAAATACAATAGTCATTTCAATACCCCCACCCCCACCCCCAAGTTGGAGGTGAGGCTTTCACACCCAACTTGTTCAGAATCGTAGAATGCTTGGCACCAGTAATGGCTTTAGTAAAGACATCTGCTAACTGAGCACCATTATCAACATGATTGAGAGAAATCATCTTGTCTTGGAGCTTGTCTCGCACAAAATGGCAATCGACTCGATATGTTTTGTTCGTTCATGGAAAACAGGATTACGAGTTATGTGTAGGGCAGATTGACTGTCACAAACACTAGGACTGGTTTAGGATAAGGAATAGTAAGCTCATCAAATAGTCTGCACAACCAAGTTAGCTCTCCAACAACCTTTCTCAAGGACATATACTCTACTTCTGCTGAGGATAAAGACATTGTTTCATGTTTCTTAGACTTCCAACAAATTGGACTATTGCCTAGCAGCACTATGTACCCAGTGACTGACCTCCTAGAGTCTGGTCAAGCAGCCCAGACTGAAACATTCCTAGAGTTGGATCATTCTTCAGATACCTAAGCAAATTGAAAGCTACTTTCAAATGTGGCTCCCTGGGGTCTTGCTTGAACGGGATAAGATGCTACACACTGAAAGTTATGTCCAGTCTAGTATTGGTGGGAAGTTCAATTTCCCCACCAATTTCCCTATAGTATGTAAGATCTGGCAATGCTGCTCCTTCTCTGGCTCTCAACTTTTTATTTGGATCAAGAGGAGTAGAGAGGCTGCTGTAAGAAAGACAATCATATTCTTTAAGTAAGTCTAATGCAATCTTCCTTTGAGATATTATCACACCATCACTTGTGTAAAGAACCTCCAAACCAAGAACATAATGCAACATCCCCAATTCTTTTATCTTGAATTGGTCATGTAAGAAGCACTTGAGCTGAGTAATTTTTGAAAGGTCTGTCCCAGTTATGATAACATCATCTACATATACAGCTATATAAATGGTATATGTCTTCTTGTAAAAGAGTGAATAGTCATCGAGGGAGTATGCATAGCCCTTTGAACAAAGAGCCTCAGTTAACTTGGAGTATCATTGTCTGCTTGCCTGGTTGAGGCCATATAAAGACTTGTTAAACTTACAGACTAAACCTAGAGAGTTGATCTTTAGCCTTGGTGGCATTTGAATATATACTTCCTCATGGAGATCTCCATGGAGGAATGCATTATTCACATCCAACTGAAAGATGTGCCACTGCTTCTTTACTGCAGTGGCTATGGGAGCTCTCATTGTTATCATTTTTACCACAAGACTAAAGGTTTCTGTATGGTCTATGCCAAACTGCTGAGTATACCCTTTTATCATGTCACAACCTAAATTTTCCTCCGTTGGGTGTTGTGATGACACCTAGTCTTAGGGACTGGGTAAGCCTAACAACTTCTGATATTAAATAATAAAATAAATAAAGATTAGCGAATCCAAATTTAGAATTCTCTATATAAGTATTACAGTCCCAAAACCGATAGTTTAAGTCATAATCTCTATAGAGTTTGCTAGAAAACCTCTAAATACAACTGTTCCGAAATAGGAGTAAACAGTGTAAATACAAAAAAACTAGAAGGTGACTCTGAAGCCTGCGAACGTAGCAGCAGGTTTACCTTGAGTCTCTACCGCAAGATCTGAACAACTAGCTAGCGATCGACTGACTCCGCAATACCTGGCTCTGCACAAAAATGTGCAGAAGTGTAGTATGAGTACACCACAGCAGTACCCAGCAAGTATCAAGACTAATCTCCGTGGAGTAGTAACGAAGGACTGTCAAGACATCTACTGGACTAAATAATCTCAACAAGTATAAGTGTAGGACTAACAAGAATACAATATCTCTATAAAAGATGCGTAATGACAACGATAATATGGTACTTTAACTATATAATAAGTGAAAGTCCCTTGGACGACCAACGGTACTTTCGGTATTACATATACTTTTAGGAATAACTTAGTAATCCTGGCCTCATTAGTAATTCTAGCCTCATTAAAGGTCTACCCGCAGACTTCCAGGTGTTCAATTTTAGGTTTCCTCCACCCTTTTGCCTTCTTCTCTCCATATCAAAAGCAACATTCTCCATTTTCAATCTCTCTTTCTATTGCTTTCATGTATCTTTTCCTGGTGAATTCCGTTTCTTACTACACTTAATTTTTTGCTCAGTTTTTTGTTTAGTAGTTTAATTTCTCTTTGAATTTATCTTTTACCTTTTGGGTCTTTTGAAGATGAACACCATTTCTAATTTTGTAATGTTATAAATAAATGGACCCTCTTTGCGTTTTTCTCTGTTTTTTCTCAGCAATGCATGCGTTTGTTCCTGTTTTACAATATAATTTTGACATCTTAAACTTTTGAGTAGGTACGGAATATTTGCATACTTGATTCCAAAGACGCTACATTCTTTTAATTTTTCTGTTTTCTCGCCCCATCTTGGATATGCATGTCATGATTTGTCACATATGTTATAGCTTGACATTGTGCAGTAGTTGTTATTCGAGAAATCAGAGAGTTATAGGCACAACCTATATTGTCTGCCCTTCTCTGGTGTCTCAGTAGGGTATGTTGGTTTACAACGGGTTTCCACCACTCAGCTCGATTAACTAGCCGCCAAGACTTTCACTGTCTTGACTACTAATTATTGGTTATCAGTAAGTCTTAGTTTGCATGTGTATTTCTGGATTTATTTTAATTTCTCTCTAGACCCTCTATATCAAAATTGTTTCCTCGACTCATTGTTGTTGTTGCATCAATGACTCTACTATATACTGTTGAGTACATGTTCTTCTATTCCCTTCCTTGTGAGTTAGGTAGTCATGTGCTCCGCAATTTTATTACTGTTGGAAATCATAAAATTTGATAGTGGTGAATTAGTACTCAGTTGGTATTTGATGGTTTGTTTAATAGAAACATTATGCATTTGCTTCTTTAGTGTTGCTTAAGTTCTGCAACTGCAGGTTTTGGTATTTCTGTCGAATGCTACTGCAAAAGAAGGCTTATAATCCATCTTCTTTTGTCCAAATGTGTAAATAGGTTCTCTTGGAAACAAGCTGATATGTTACAAGTACATATAAATAATCCTTTGGTATCTTGTACATCTTTATTCCTCAGTGGATACTTATTGTATGAAGAATTAATATATTCTGAATATTTATTTAATTTGACAATATTACTTACTTTATTAGCAATCATGCTAAACGATCGAAAGAAGATCAAGAACATTCTCTTGGTTTTAAACTGTTAAATAAAGTAAAGAAAAGATTAGTAGTTATATAAGAAAGGTAGTTAAAGATTAGTTGGAGTTGTTAATGGTTGTTATAAAAGTTAGTTAAGCTAGTATTAAGAGTTGGTTAGGAAACTAATGATTGTCTTAAGAAATGACTATATATATCTTTACATATCACTGTATAATGTAACTTTGTAAACACATATGAAATAACATTTTCCCCCACTTATTCTCTCTCTATCCGTATCTCTTCCTTCCTCCTCTTCTTTTCTTCATGTTGGGTCTACTGCATCTTCTTCTATCCTTCTTCTTTTTCTTATTGTGTTAATTACTAACACAATCAATTGTGTGGTTCAGCTGAGTGAATAATCACATGGTATCATAGCCAATACAGTTCACAGTCACTGTTGATTACAATCGAAATTCAAGCCCGCTATAATTCTTGAGTTTAATTTTCTGATTTTCTGTTCAGTTCAAATCTTGAACAAGGCAACTAAAAAATGGTTGTTAATGGAGAAACAGTACATCAAACTCCAGGAAACCATGTTCCAAATGAACATGCAACCCAATCTGGAGTAAATCAAGGCAATCAAGTAACTGCAATCGACTACAATCACACATTGTTCTTGTCCCCTGCACATGTAAGTGGTATCCAGATTATCTCATTTCAATTGACAGGAATAGAGAACTATTCTATCTGGTTTAGATCAATGAGGGTGGCATTGATAGGCATGAACAAGCTGGGAATTATAGATGGTACATGCAAGAAAGAAAAATTCCCAGAAACTATGTGGAATCACTGGGAGAGAGTCAATGCTATAGTCCTATCTTGGATTATGAATTCTGTTGCTAAAGGATTTCTTGGTGGAATTATGTATGCATCATGTGCACAAGTAGTATGGGAAGATCTTGCAGAGAGGTTTAACAAGGTGGATGGTTCAAGAACATTTAACCTTCACAAAGAAATTGCGACATTAACACAAGGTATTGCATCTGTGTCAGCATATTATTCAAAATTAAAGGATCTTTGGGAAGAGTTTGAAGTATTGGTGCCAGCTCCAGGATGTGATTGTCCAAAATCAAGAGATTTCATAGCCTATTTGCAGAAATTGAAACTATATCAGTTTTTGATGGGTTTGAATGATTCATATTCACAAGCAAGAAGTCAAATTCTAATGAGGTCTCCTACTCCTACTGTTAATCAGGCTTATGCTTTGATAATCAGTGATGAAGGGAAAAAATCAGTAGCTGCAACTACAGGAATTTTCGATGCTAATCCCACAGTTCAGATGGGAAGCTATGAAGCAACAATGTACTCAAAAATTGGAGGATCTCAAAATTACAATCAAAGGTTTAGAAGGAATTATCTTTTCTGTGATGTGTGCAAAATGAAGGGTCATAACAAAGAAAATTGCTATAAGGTAGTTGGTTATTCAACAGACTTTAAGAACAAAAGGAGAGGAAATGGTAATTCAAACTCAGGTGCAACATATAATGCCAGTGTACTAACAGAAAGGAGCACAGCTAGTCAGGAGTCGGGAAATCAAAACTGTCAACAAGGATTCACACTAGGCTATGGGAATAAGACAAGTACTGAAGATAGTACAAACAACTCAAGCAATGACCAGACTATAAATCAATTGTCAAATTGTGCTCTCACAAAAAGTCAGTATGAACATATCCTACAACTATTAAACAAAACTGCTTCTAATGACACTGCATTTTCAGCAAATGCAGTAGGTATGGAAATTGCCCTGCTTGTTACTAATTGCATCAAACAATGGATTATAGATACAGGTGCAACAAACCATATAGTTTCAGACTTAGACTTATTAAAGAGTAATACAATTACAGAAACAGAAAATTCAAAGAAATTCTACTACCAAATGGAGATGTTACAACTGTTACACATATAGGATCTAGTTCTATTTTAGAAAATAGTGTAATAACTAATGTATTCTATGTTCCACAGTTTAAATATAATCTGTTATCAGTATCAAAATTAACAAAATAATTACAATGCTCAGCTATTTTCTTTCCTGATTTCTGTGTGTTTCAGGAACTCTTCACTGGGAAGGTGAAGGGGATTGGTAAAAGGATGGTGGACTTTATCTCCTATATACTGACTCAAGAGAAAAAGAGAAACTGAAGGGATTAACTGCAAGAAGTAATGAGCATATTGAGGCTGAAAATATAGATATAGGTTTATGGCATAGAAGATTGGGACATGTATCTACTCAAGTACTAAAAAGATTAATTCAAGCAGATTTAGAGATCATCAAAAATGGAATAAATAAATGCACAGTGTGTCCATGTGCCAAACAGTTAGATTACCTTTTCCTACAAGTAATATACAGAGTAAAACTTGTTTTGATCTAATACATATGGATTTGTGGGGACCCTATAAGATACCTACATGGGATGGAAATAGATATTTTTTGACTATTATAGATGACTATTCAAGAAACACATTTATATTTTTACTGAAACAAAAGTCTGATGTGTGTGTATTAATTCAAAATTTTCTGAACTATGCCAAAACTCAATTTGAAAAAACAGTAAAGATAGTTAGAACTGATAATGGAACAAAATTTGTGAATTCTGTGTGTGAAGCGTTGTTTAAAGATTTAGGTGTTATTCATCAAAAAACTTGTGTCTATACTCCACAGCAAAATGGAGTTGCTGAAAGGAAGCATAGACATATATTAGAAGTAACAAGAGCTATGGGATTTCAAGCTCAAATTCCTATTAAATTTTGGGGTTGTTGTGTTCTAACTGTAGTATACTTAATAAACAGAATGCCAAGTTCAATTATTGGTAATGTATCTCCATTTGAAAAACTATATAAAAGAAAGCCAAACATCTATCACCTTAGAGTATTAGAATGTCTGTGTTTTGCAAAAATTATTCAAGAACAGGACAAATTAATGCCTAGATCAAAACTAGCAGTTCACATGGGATATTCAGAAAATCAAAAAGGTTATATATTATATGATATATCTAACCAATCCTTTTTTGTTAGCAGAGAAGTTATTTTTAAAGAAGACAGATTTCCTTTTGCAAATAGAGTGAGTATATCAAAACCTGTATTTGTAGATAATACAGTCAGTCAGGAGTAGTATATGATAACTATGAAAAAATATGGGAAATGAGATCAGCAGGTACTATAAACAATATTTCATCAAATGGAATTGAAAGAGATTATGCTCATGATGATCAAGCTATGGAAGTTGAAAACAATTTAGAAATATCAACTAACAACTACTCAGAGGCATACAGTCCTACTAATCAAGGAGAATATGATCAAGCTCATACAGAAACTCAGCAGCAGATTGTGACATCTCAAGAAGCTACAGAATCTCAGATGCAAATACAACCACAACTTAGAAAATCATGCAGAGTAAAACATCCTCTAGTTTGGATGAAAGACTTTGTATTCTTGAATATTCATCAAGATATTCCTTATGCCTTAGATAAATACATATGTTATGACAGTATATCTCCTAAATATCAAACATATGTAGCAACTACTTCAACAATCACATAACCAACTACTTACTCTGGAGCTATACAGGATCCTAAGTGGATAGATGCTATGAATGAAGAGATAAAAGCATTGGAGAATAACCACACATGGGACATTGTAACACTACCAGAAGGTAAGAGGCCTATTGGATGTAAGTGGATTTACAAAATAAAATATAAAGCTTCAGGAGATATTGAAAGGTTTAAGGCTAGACTAGTAGCAAAGGGATACAACCAAACTGAGGGGATAGATTATCAAGAAACATTTTCACCAGTAGTGAAAATGGTTACAGTAAGAACAGTGTTAAGTATTGCATCTTCAAAAAATTGGTGTATACATCAGATGGATGTATACAATGCATTTCTTCAAGGAGATATACTTGATGAAATATATATGGAGTTACCACATGGATTTAAAAGCCGGGGGGAGAATAAAGTATGCAGGCTTATTAAATCTCTATATGGACTCAAACAAGCTCCTAGACAGTGGAATGCAAAATTATGTGAGGCTCTTTAGAAATTCAATTTCAAACAAAGTCAATTTGATCATTCACTATTCATAAAGAAGAACACTTGAGGAATTATTATTGTGTTAGTGTATGTAGATGATCTACTAATCACAGGGGATAGTTTGACACTTATTGAAGAAACAAAAATCTCCTTACAGAATGCTTTCAAGATGAAAGACCTGGGAGAACTGAAGTTCTTCTTGGGTATTGAGTTTGCTAGATCACAGAAGGGCATTGTAATGCATCAAAGAAAATATGCTTTAGAATTAATTTCAGAAGCTGGACTTTCAGCAGCAAAACCAACATTGACTCCTATTGATTGTAATATCAAACTTACTTCTAGGCAGTATGATGAGCATACTAACCAAACAGAAAAACAAGCAGGCAATGATCCTCTAGTTGATCAATTTTCTTACCAAAGGTTAACATGGAAACTTCTCTATTTAACTGTAACAAGACCAGACATTGCATTTGGAGTTCAAACTCTAAGTCAGTTTCTACAACAACCAAAACAGTCACACATGGAAGCTTCTTTGAGGATTGTCAAATATATAAAGAATCAGCCTGGTCAAGGTATCCTCTTGTCTAGTAATCAAATCAATACTATGACTGCTTTTTGTGATGCAGACTGGGCTGCATGTCCATTAACAAGAAAATCAATCACAAGATTCTTAATTAAAGTTGGTGATTCCTTGGTCTCCTTGAAATCGAAGAAACAAACTACTGTATCTCTTAGCTCTGCAGAAGCTGAGTATAGAAGTTTGGCAACTATTGTAGCAGAACTAGTTTGGCTTCATGGAATGCTAAAAGAAGTTGGAATACACATTAACCTGCCTATTGACATTCACAGTGATAGCAAAGCAGCTATACAAATAGCTGTTAATCCTGTATATCACGAAAGGACCAAACACATTGAGATAGATTGCCACTTTATAAGAGAAAAGATCCAACAAGGTCTTATTGCTACCAAGTATATTTCTACAAAAGATCAACCAGCAGATGTTCTGACAAAAGGACTAACTAGAGTGCAACACGAGTATTTGAAGTCCAAGCTAGGAATGCTTAATATCTTTCCGCCACCTAGCTTGAGGGGGAGTGTTAAATAAAGTAAAGAAAAGATTAGTAGTTATATAAGAAAGGTAGTTAAAGATTAGTTGGAGTTGTTAATGATTGTTATAAAAGTTAGTTAAGCTAGTATTAAGAGTTGGTTAGGAAACTAATGATTGTCTTAAGAAATGACTATATATATCTTTACATATCACTGTATAATGTAACTTTGTAAACACATATGAAATAACATTTTCCCCCACTTATTCTCTCTCTATCCGTATATCTTCCTTCCTCCTCTTCTTTTCTTCATGTTGGGTCTATTGCATCTTCTTCTATCCTTCTTCTTTTTCTTATTGTGTTAATTACACTAACACAATCAATTGTGTGGTTCAGCTGAGTGAATAATCACATAAACCTTTTTGATAATTTTGTTCAAATAAAACAACAATGGAGGTCGCACATATACCCGTGCACAACACGGGCACCGACATCTAGTACAATAAGAAAAAAAACATCAATTAACAGCGGAACACAACAAGTAACAACACAGTAGGGTAAGATGGGCACAGTCTAAACCCGTAGAACACAACTAAAAGAAGGACATGTATCAACTAGATGAAAATAACCGCTTTCACATAAGATTTTATCCAATAATCACCACGAGGCACCAAACCTCAAAATATTCATAATTCACGGGTTCCAATTTATGAACTCTAAACACTTGGAATCTTATGCCTTCGCTACAAACAATAACTGCACGGACGACTCACGTGCCAATAGAACCAGACGAGGGTGTGTATCAATACTCAATAATATCAAGATCCATCCTATAACTGATAATAGTGATTAACTGCGTGTATGCTTGTGCAAGTGTTCTAACATAGTTCATGCTAGCAAGTAAGTGTAGAGAAAATGGACAACACGTAAAATATTTTCCCTCAATTTTCCACAAAATAAAACTCGCACAGGTAAGTGCACCACTACACAAATATCAACAAAAAGAATGCCCCCAGGCCATCACAAGTCACCACAAATCATTCCCTGACATAGCCCACCTTGTCTCGTCACGTGTGCAATTAGTAAAGTAAAGGCCCTCCTTGTCTCTCCACACGTGCATAATAATGTTTCCACCTTGTCTCGCCACATGCGCAACCCATATATATATATATATATATATATATATATATCACCCCTTGTCACGCCCCATGTGCAAATATCAATAGTAACAATAGCACGGCAGAAACCTCGTGCAACCCGATAACACCGCACGGTAGAAATCTCGCGCATCACAATAATAACCGCAATGCTAGAAACCTCGTGCATCACAATAACAACTGCATGATAAAAACCTCGTGCATCACAATAACAACCACACGACAGAAACCTCGTGCATCACAATAACCAGTACAACAACAACAATGTCAATAATACAAGCGTTTGGTAATTTAATCAACTCAGAAATTCTGGAACTCAAAGAAATGGAAGAACTAGTTCACAAGGAATAGCAACAATAGAGAATGCTAGCCATAATAAGAACAACTCAACAAGGGAAAAAATAATATGTGACATCCCACAAAGTACAGTTCAACAACAAAGGAGATATCACGAGGTAATAAATTCCAATAAGGATAAGTCAACTAAGATATATGATACCCTAAAATTCTTTTAAGGTTGAGCAATCATGAAAGAAATACTACAAATTTAATTAAGGATATGCAGCGGGAATATAATCATAACCTCAATTAAGTATGAACAATTATAAAAGAGATAATAACAATTTCAAGTAAAGATAAACAGTTAGGAAAAGTTAACATGTCAATAGAGAAGTAAAAATCTTCAGTTAAGTTGTATAAGAGTCAAATAGGCAATAAGAGTGGATCATGAAGTAATTAATTCCAATTAAAGCAGGTAGAGGTGAGACTAGTAATTACGAAAACTTAATCAATATTAAAAAACTTCATACTCAGTGAATACCAGGACCTAAGAACCCTATAAGGCCAACTTTCCACAAATAAGGTCGAGAACGTACTCGTCACCTCACGTACACGGACTTCACAAGATAAAATTAGCATAGAAGACTCAAATCCTAAGGGGGTAGTTCCCCACACAAGGTTAGGCAAGATACTTACCTCAAACAAGACAAACAGATACTCAAATATGAACTTCTCGAGTGAAATAACCTACGGACAGCTCAAATCTAGCCAAAATAACTTCAAACCATAAATAAAACTCATAAAAACTATTCCGGATCATAAAGCCTCAATCTTTATCAAAAACTAAAAATCAAACCAAAAGTCGACCCCTGGGCACGCACCTCAGAACCCGACAAATTTCACAAAACCTGAACACCCATTCCGATAATTCCGATACCATTTGGTCCTTCAAATCATCATTTTTTATTTTGAAAGTTTTTACAATTTTCCCCAAATTTTTCACTTTGATTCTCACCATTTTGTTGTTAAAACTCAAATAAAATCACGAAGTATACTTAGAAATCGATAAAGGGCACTTACCCAACGATTGTAGATGAAATTCCTCTCTCAACATTGCCCACTCTTGGACCTAGGGTTCAAAAATATCACAAAATAAAGCAAAAACCTGAATTACACAGCTAAAAACAAGCTATAGATGTCGCATTTGCGATCCAGGGTTCGCAATCGCGAACCCTCGCAAAAGCGAAGAAGCCTTCACAATTGCGAACAAACTAGACTGGAAAAGTTTGCATTTGCGATAAAAAGATTGCAATTACGAACTGGGCATCAACACAAAATTTCAATTGCGAAAAAGTGATACAATTGCGACCACACAAGAAACCATCAGTCTCCCCGACACGGAAATGAGCATAACTCCCTCATACGATGTCCAAATGCGACGATTCTTTTTGCTATGGATCCTTAATTATGATACGGATCTAATGGTTCAATAAAAACTGAATTTGGAGATAATTATTTTAATGTGATATTATTTATGCTTGAAGAAACAACGACGAAGCTAAAAACACAAGCGCAACACAACCTAAACCTATCCGAAACTCACCCAAGCCACTCGAGACCTTGTCCAAACATACCAACAAGTACCGTAACACAACATGAACCTAATATAGGCCTCAAATAACATTAAATAACGTCAAAATTATGAATCACGCCAAGAATCGAATTTATGAACTTTCAAATCTTTCAATTTCTAAAACTCGTGCCGAAACCTATCAAATCAACCCGGAATGACGTCCAAAATTTTTCAGGCAAGTCCCAAATGACATAATGGATCTGTTCCAACTCTCTGAATCACATTCCAACCTCGAATCACTAACGTCAACTATTGGTCAAACCTCTCCAACTTCTAAACTTCAACTTTTCCATCTTTCATCGAAATGCTTCATATCACCCTACGGAACTCCACATCCTAATCTAGGCGCAAGCCTAAGTCCATAACCACCACTTGAAGTATTGAAATCATCTGAAATCCATTTCGGATCCGTTTACACACAAGTTAAATTCCGGCCAACTCTTACCGCTGAAGCGTCTAAAACTAGGATCCTTCTTCTGATTTGACTATGAATCATTCGGTAACTGAACTCGACCACTCACGCAAGTCATCACACATAATACGAAGCTGCTCAAGACCTTATGCCGTAAAACAGGACTTAAATTCTCAAAACGACCGGCTGGGTCGTTACATACCACCATCCTAGCTTTGAACCTCTCCACTGTTCCATCACCGTTGTGTTTGATCTTGTATACCCATCTGCAACCAATGGCTTCTTACCACTTGGTAGGGGAACTACATCCTAGTTATGGTTTGTATGTAGGGCATCGAACTCATGTGTCATTGCTGCTTGCCAAGTAGGATTTAGGGCAGCTTCCTCATTTGAAGATGGTTCAAAATCATTGCAGACATTCATCACAAACAACTAGCTATCATACATTAAAGAATCAATAGAAATATGACTATTTAAGGAGAACAAAGCATTAAGGTAATTGGCAGTAGGAGTAGAGGCTGGTTTCAATTGAGGTATGGAATAGACATAGTCTTGCAAATGAGCAGGTAATTTGTGTTCTCTGTTAGACCTTCTAGGTTCTAAGACAGGGGAATCATTTTGTGGAATGGGATCAAATAGGTTTTGTGGAATAATTTTAGGAGAATAAGAGTGTGACTATGGAAAGGAAGGTGTACAGTGATCAGGTGAAGGGTGATCATGTTCTACTCCAGAGTTGTCTGAAATTGGTGAATTGCCTACTGTGGGCTGAGATGTAACAGTGTGTATATAATAAATAAAGGGTGGTAGAGTTGAGGGAAAAGGACATGCAGCAGGTGACACAACAAAAGGGAATACATTTTCATGGAAGATTACATCTCTGGATATGTGAATCTTTCTGGTTTGCAAGTTCAGTACCTTGTATCCCTTGGTTTCAAAAGGGTACCCAACAAAGACATGAGGCACAGTTATGGGATCAAAATTTTCCATGTGTATCTTTGGCAGAGTGGGGAAACACAGACACCCAAAGCTTCTCAAATGGGAATAATTTGGTTTCTTTTTGTATAGGAGTTCAAATGGGCATTTGTTCTTGAGGTATGTGGTAGGCAGTCTGTTAATGAGGTAAGTAGTTTTTAATTGCATTCCTCCCAATATTTTTAGGTAACTTTGATTGGAATAAAAGTTCCCTGGCTATCTCTAGAAGGTACTTATACTTTCTCTCAACTACACCATTTTGTTGTAGTGTGTATGGACAGGTTTTCTGATGAACAATGCCTTGGGTATGAAAGAAGGAAGTTGCTTCGGTGCTGGTGAATTCCAAACCATTATTTGACCTTATTGACTTAATGGTCAAATTAAATTGAGTCTTAACAAGGGAAATGAAGGCTTTAAGAATCTGCAGGGCATTGCTTTTACTAGACAAGAGATGAGTCCATGTGGACATGCTATGATCATCTACCATAGTTAAGAAGTACTTGTAATTTTCATGTGTGGGGACATGATAAGGTCCCCATAGATCAACATGCAAAAGGTCAAAAATTTGATTGGTGCTACTGGCTTTGTGAGGAAATGTAGTTTAGTTTGTCTGGTCATAGGACATATAGAACATAGAAAATGTTGTCTAGTAGAGAAGGCAACATGGATAGTGGTAATGTTTTTCATTTTGGAAAAGGGAACATGTCCTAATTTGTTATGCCACAGTACATTCATATTACTCTTATGAGACAAGAAGGAATCATAGTCAGGTGTTTTATTGCAGATGAAATTATTTACATTTGAAGAGGAATGACTCTGTGAAGTACTGTGATTACAAACACTAGATGAAGGTTTTTGCAAACTAGGTACATCACAAGCATGACATGAGACAGGGAACAAAGGGGAAATAGATGTAGAAACAACACTAAAACTCTTCAAACAGAGGGAGCACAAGAGGTACAACCCATCCCTGATCTTACCAATCTCTATTGGCCTCTTCATTGAAGGGGCCTGCAGTAGACAACAAGTCAGTAAAGGCTACCAAAGATTTAAGCTGTGCAGTTAAAGAAGATATAAAAATGAGATTAAATTTGAAGGAAGGAACAAATATGACTTTGTGTAGAGTAATTTGAGGAGCAAGGTACACACTACCAATCTCTGTTAGTTTGACTCTATAGCCATTGGGGAGAGTGACTAACAAGGGATAGGGTAAGATCCTAACATCAACTAATGAATTCTTATTAAAAGTCATATGATTTGAAGCTCCTGAATCTAAAATCCATGTGTCAGTCTATGTTTTGAAACATCTACAAGATAATTTGCCAAAATCAATAGAGGATGTGCAAGTTGTCATACCTGCAAAGTTCATAGTTCCTGCAGAAAGGTTTACTGATCTAGCTCCATGATTTGTGTTCTTTGAACTCTCTCCCCCACTGCTAGTATTAAAATTCTGAAGAATACTGAGTAGCTGACCCTATTGTTCCTTGGATAAATTTAGGTTCTGGCTCTCATCTTTGGGTCCAAACTCTTCAGTTTTGGCAGGCATCTCATCAAAAAAATTGGAGTGTGCATTGGCCACAACTCTTTTATTCTTATTGTACTTGGGGTTTTGATTGTTTCTTGAGGTCTAAGGGTAACCATGAAGCTTGAAACACTTGTCCTTAGTGTGTCCTGGACGTTTGTAGTAATCACAAAATGGCTTTGACCTATTGGTATTTGGAAAGTTTGATTTTTGAGTGTAATTTGTTCTGAAATTGTTGTTCCTGAAGTTGTTGGCTTTTCTTGAGGCATTGACATGAAGGGAAACAGACTCCGCAACCATCTGATTTGAAGGTCTCATTTCTCCTTGCTTCTCATCCTGAATGAGTAAAGAAAAAGCTTGTGCCATTGAAGGAAGGGGATTCATCACGAGGATGCTACCTCTCACTACTATGTAAACCACATTAAGCCCCATGAGGAACTGAATTAGTCTCCTATCTTGCTCGGCCTTGTGCATACCTTCTTTAGCACCATAGGTACACATCAACTACACTTTATTTTTGCACTCAAAGTACTTAACTCTTCCCAGAGTTTCTTCAATTGAGTGTTGTAACCAGTGATGTATAGAACTCCTTGAGAGAGGTCATTGATTTCCTTTTGAATTTGATACAATCTCGCACCATTAATTTGCTCATATCGATCTTCCAATTCCTTCCACAATTCAACAGCATCACTAGCATATTCCACACTATATGCTATCTCCTTTGAGAGTGAATTCAAAATCCATGAGGTCACCATATCATCACATCATTCCCATTGCCAAAATTTGGGAGATTGAGGATCATGATGCTTACATTTTCCGCTAATAAAACCAGATTTTTTTTTAACAAAAAGACTACGCAAAACTCCACGTCTCCAAGACCTATACCCAATCCTGCTGAAGGCCGCACTAACTAACATAGCGAGGATTGTCTGACGGGTGCAAGTAGAGAGGATCGATGGGATCCAACACAGAATTGACAATAGTTTCGACATTTGTGGTAGTATAAGTCGCATCGGTTTGATCGGCAACAACCATATTGAAACTAGAGTAGAAAATAAGAGTAGAATTTGGGAAATAAAATTGAAGATGAGATGAAGTTCTCACTGTACAAATTGATCGAGAACTAGGGCAATCGAAGAACTCTGCTCAGATTACTTGAGCTAGGATATGTTAGGAACGATTGAATCGGAAGTTACTAAGCTCTGATACCATGTTAACTTGTGGATTTGGACGTAGAATTTCATTCTCAATTTGAGACTCCATTAATGAGCTCATAGACGTCTCGCATGAGCTCAGAGAGGAAGGAGCTTGATTCTAAAAAATGAGAGATTGAATTGCATTTGATATCCCAAAGGGAATGTATATACACACACGTTGATATAGCTCTCCACTAACTAACCTCCTCCACTAACTAACTTCTACTAATTCACAGCTAAGCTACTGTTAACTAACTAACTAATTGTGTTAACTAAATAACTAACTAACAACGAAATAAAATAATTAAATACAGTAGACATCTCAATAAACCTGTCCTTCTACTTTTCTAATTCTAGTAGCCTTATGAAATTTTGAATCAATTTTTTACCACAACAATTTGGAAGCATCAGTGAAGGTAATTTCTTCTTCTTTTCTTGTGCTTTCTTTATTCTATTGTATTTTTTTCTTTTTCTTTATAGGTAATGTAATCAATTTTGCCAAACTACAAAGGCCTTTAAAAGTTCGCGATGAAAACCTTTAAAATTTGTGGCGCAGACCCTTAAAAGTTCGCGCAAAGATCCTTAAAAGCTCGTGGTCAAGATCTTTAAAGATTCAAGACATGGACGCTTCGTTCCCAATATCACAAAGTTAATAATGTGGCAAGTTCTCTCCCATGATTAGGACGACGAATCCTTATAGGAGAATTACAGTGGAGTGATTCCTTAACTTTTGTCACGTCCCGAAATCCCACCATCGGGACCGTGATGGCGTCTAACATTGAACCCGCTAGACAAGACAACATTCCCAGTTATACTAGTCTATTCCTTTATTACTTAGCAATTAACAGTGATATTCAAGTACAATTAGAATCAAAGTACGGAAGAAATGAAATCTAACAGTTTGATTGAACAGTATTACACAAATCGTCTATAATAGTTTCCCCAAAATCTAGTGTCACAACTTTCACGGACTGTCTAAGATTTACTACAAATATAAGTCTGAATAAACAAGGAGCTATTGTCTCGGAAATACATGAAAAGACAGGAAAAAAGAGATAAAGGAGGTGACGCCAAGGCCCGCGAACGTCTACGGGACTACCTCAGTGTCGCCTGTGGACTGAAGGATACTCCCTTGATCAACGCCCACTGGGTACGGCTCTGTAATTTGCACAACATAAAGAAGTGCAGGTGTAGCATCAGTACAACTAACCCCATGTACTGAGTAAGTGCCGGGCCTAACCTCGGCGAAGTAGTGACGAGGCTAGACATGACAAACAACAAAATACCTATGCAATTCAATAATATATAACAGAAAAGTGACAGGAAATAAACAATTAAGTAAAACAGAACAGGGAAACACATACGGGGGAACAAGGGGAAAACAATACTGAATAATTGAACAAGGCAATAGTATAAACAAATAAATGTCAACATGAAGTAACAACACAAAGCAAATATGTACACGGCATCACCCTTCGTGCTTAACTCCCATCCTCACCAAAACAAGTGCACGACATCACCCTTCGTGCTTTTACTCTCATCCTCACAATGCAATGAATAAATAAATTGGCACGGCATGATCCTTCATGCTTTTAAATGTAAAATCATGGCACGACATCACCCTTCGTGCTTTTACTCTCATCATCACCATGCAATGAATAAATGAATACACGACATAACCCTTCGTGCTTTACACTCTTCCTCACCCAATCAATATCAAAACAACAGTTTGGCAAGGGAATCAATAGCAGGAAGCATAAATCACAACACCCAGGCAAGGGAACAACAACAGAATAATATCGTCCCGACAAGGGACACAGCTATAACCAATCTCGCTCCAGTATACAAGTTACTAAAAATAATCCTCAACCGAAACAATAAATCAACAAGTTCTCAACCAAGTATTTTCAACAATTGGATAACTTCCAAAATGAAATCTACTTCATAACACAGTGAATATCAAAGAGAAACACATATAACATCAAACCGACTCACGGGCATGCTTGACAACAATATGTAGGTACTCGTCACCTCACCTATATATTGAACATGGAATAAACACGTAGCACATATGACTCAACACCTATTCCCTCAAGTTAAGGTTAGGCCAAACACTTACCTCGACTCCAAGAATCCAAATCAAGCCTCTAGCACCGCTTTTCCTTTCGAACCCGACTCCGAAACAATCTTATCTAGACATAATTGACTCAATAACATTAATAATTTCTTGACAATTCAATTCCAAAGCTTAATTATAGAATTTCCAACATTCTTCCCAAAATTCCAAAAATCGACCCCGGGTCCGCTTGGTCCAAACATGAGGTTCGGACCAAAACCCGATCACCCATTACCCCACGAGCCCAAATGTATAATTTGTTTTGAAATCCGACCCCAAAACGAGGTCAAATTCCCAAATAATCAAAAAGCCCTAACTCTACCCAAAACCACAATTTCTACCTTTAATTTCATTTTTTAGGCCTAGAATCTAATAGATGTTGATGAAAAATGGAAGGAAACAAGTTGAATATTACTTACCTAAGAGGTTATGGTGGAAGAGCTCTTCAAAAATCGTCTATGGGGGCTGGAGAAGAAGAGGGTTGTGAAAAATGGCAATATTCCCGTATGTATTCTGCTTTTTGGACATTTAAAATAGTTGGGCGAAATTACTCTCCCCGTTCGCGGGCTCCAGGCCGCGTTCGCGAAGGTTTAGATACTCTGGCCTATGCGTTCGCGGTTGTGGGGCCACAGGGTAATTGACACCCAGCCCCCCAGGTCCCTTCTAGACCTATACGTTCGCACCCCTTCTTGTGCGTTCGCGTAGAGTAACATCCTAGTGCTCCGCGTTCGCACCTGATAAGGTGCGTCCGCACAGAATAACCCCACACCCTCATGACAGTGCTGTGCGTTCGCACTTATACATGTGCGTTCGCACTTATACATGTGCGTTCGCATAGCATAAAAATCCAGACACCAGATGACAACATTAAACACCAGATTTTTACCAACTTTTGCACTCCGACACCTACCCGAAACTGACCCGAGCCCTCGGGGCTCAAAACCAAATATGCACCCAACCTCAAATACCTCTTACGGACTTATTCATGTAATTAAATCGCCAAATTAACATAAAAAACAACGAATTACACCTCAAAATCAATGAAATATTTCAAAACTTCATAAACCTTCAAATTTCCCATTTTTGATCCGAATCACGTCAAACAAAGTCCGTTTATTACCAAATTTCACAGATAACACATATAAGTCATATCAAACCTGTACCGAGCTCAGGAACCTTAATATGGTCCCGATCACAGGTTTCACATCAAATTTCATTTTCAAAAACCTTTATATTTTTCAGAAAACAATTTTCTTTAAAAATTCATTTCTCGGACTTGGGACCTCGGAATCCGATTACGGGCATACGCCCAAGTCCCATATTTTCCTACGGATCCACCAGGACCATCAAATCACTGGTCCGGGTCCGTTTACCAAAAATGTTGACCAAAGTCAACTCTATTCCATTTTTTTTCAACACAAAAATATCCTTTTTATCAATTTTCACATAATGGCTTCCCGGCTACACGCCCGGCTGTGCACGCAAATCGAGGTGACATATAAGGAGGTTTTCATAACCTGGGAACACAGATTTAGCTAGAAATACACTGGATGACCCTTTTGGGTCATCACAACTTTGTTGGCAAATTTCATTATGTTCTCGGTTATTGGGAGTGGATCGAAGATATCCTTAGTTGGAGCCATCATACATTTAGAGCCATTAATATTTATGATGATGTCTATGCTTCATTGTTTACTTATAGTCATTCTACAAGTACCATACAAGCTTTTTGCGAGACTTGGTGTCCTCTTACAAACACATTGCTCACCTCTAATTGAGAGTTACTCCAAATACTCGAGAATTTACAGGTGCTTAAGATAAGGATAAAATGTTCCTTCCACAATATTGTCAGCAATTGTTTGATGCATATCACCAACTCCGAGAGGGAAACACTAAAAATCATGACGTCACTGTGAGAAGATGGATAGAGTTTTGGTGCAAAAAGATTGTAAAGTATGGACAACCTCCAGTGAGAAAAGAAAAGAAGTCAGCTCGTCCTAAATCAACACACTACCCTACCAGATCCATAGATAAAATGGACAATTGTTTGGAAGCTAAAGATGCACTATTTGTTAAACTTGGCGTTAGAAGTGACAAGAAGACAAAGTATACTTGGTTGCTTTTCTATCATGCTGGTTATGTGTCTTTGTGCTCCCTACAAAAGAAGGCGACTTTATTCGGCCTGAGACTTTCAAGATTGCGGGCCTTCTAGCATGTGGGAAATAATTAACCTTGTTATTCCAGTCTTAGCTAGCATCTACAGGGGCTTAAACACAATTTCAATTGGCTCACTACTCGATCCTTCTAGAGTTTACTTCCTGATTCTTCATGTGTATGGTTGGTTGGCCTGTTACTTCAAGGCTCATTTTTCTCTAACAAATAGGTCGGCTACTCCTCTATTCAGGTGAGTAAATAACGAGACACTTTGGGATTGAAGATGCGAGAAAACGTATTCATGGAGGAAAACATTTCGCAAGGACTTCCACATGCCAAGTAATTCTCAACCATATTGTTATTGTGATGATGGAAATGTTGAAGAGTCCGAGTCAAATTATTTTATGAGTACTCGCTCGAATTAGCTTTCTTTGAGAAATAGATGGACCTTCATCGTTGAGCTTTATATCCCTCATCACTCCAGTTGTCAATTTAGTTTTTATCAAGATATCCATAATTTCTTGGATCAAGATTTTCTTGAGGCCTCCTAGAAGAAAGATCGGAACTTTTACGAATTTGTGTGTTACCTAAAAGTAGGTCAAAGGTCACATTCCCCCCTATTATGCCCAATATTAAGAAGTATGTCTCGTCCGATTATAAGTCTTGGTTGGAAAGAGTGCATGAAAACTTATTGAAAACGACTTGAAATCTTTGGTGAATACCGCCAGGCCAGTTTTTCTACACCTTTAGAGATCACGACTGAAGAGCATAACAGGGAGGAAAAAACCCCTACTTTGAAATCCAAAGTGGTTGTACCCTACGACATCATGGGATTTCCATATAAAGAAGTCCAAAAAAAGGAGAGACCAATTCAGGCTCATCAAGTCAATGAGGGTGAATTTCCATTAGGCATTGTTGTTCCTACCTCCAAAAAATGCTCATCCCTAAATGAGAGGGATAATGGTCATGGAGATCAAAATTTCAAGCGGAGCGCGGGAGTTACTTTCTTGCCATAAGACAAAATATTCTCTCTATGAGACTTATTTGAGTTAGGGTATACCTCCTTAGCAACAGCCTTGGTTTTGTCGGCAACAACCACAACTCTCTTAGTCGTGAACTCGTCATTCTTTCCATTTATGACATCATCAGCTTTTAGTTCCTTCACAATGTGGTTCTTCAAGTAGAACTTTGCATCGGCGAAGTGTCAATCTGCCTCAGTGACTGGCTCGTCATCAGAAACTATCTTCTTCCCGACTTCGCCCTCATAGTATTTCAAACATTTATGATAGGCAGATGAAACCACTTTATTCTCATGTATCCAAGGCCTTCCATGAAAGACGTTGTATGAAGTCTTTGCATCGATCATATACAACCATGCACTAAACTGCATATCTTAAAAGGTGATTCTCAACATGATCACACATATGGCTATTTGCTCCCTTGGTTGAATTATGAATCATCACACGACTTTCTGAGAGTTCGTTCATGTGAATAAAAATTTCTTTCACAGTGCGAATTGGCAAGATGTTCACTGGGGATCCTCGATCAACCAAAATATGAATTACCCTTTCATTACGCATATAGACAACCAGGTACAACGAGCGGTTATGAAGAGTTCCACCTAGTAGAAGATCGTCGTTTGTGAACGTAACGTTTTCCTCGCAAGCATGAAATTCTTTAGCGATGAACTCGATGAGATTTTCTGAAGATGGTGCCAACGGTAGGTCATCACTCTTTTCTTCTTCTTTATCAGCATTGGAACAAGAGGCCTCAATATCATCATGGGAAATCTTCATGCCGAACCAACATGGCAAGAAATCCTCCAAGGACACTGGATGTCGTGGCTTTTGAAGTTGGTGCATCTCCACTTTTGCTTTTTCAAATGCCTAACTGGATTCTGTTTCCTTGGTCGTTCTACCATCATTTTCTTTGTTGGTTTTTCTTTTGATTCTTTTTGTGGGCTTCTTTCGTGGTGCCTTTGATGAGTCACCAACGTCCAACCTTCATCATCATCAGGCAGATCAACTTTAACTTTGTAGTTCTCTAGTAATTCTTCATCTTTACTTTTTTGAAACTACATAAATCATCTGGGTTGATTGAGACAAAGTGATAGAGACTTGGTTTGCACTTGCTTTCTCGTCTTCAAGCATGATCTTCTTTTCACGATTTAAGTCCATAACTTTGTCCTTGAATACAAACACTTCTCCAGAGGGTGGCTTACAAGTCAATAATGTTTGCAGTAATTTGGGTCATCAGTTTTCCCAGCTTCATTTCCGGAAGCTCACTGAGCTTTAATTTAAGAAGCTCTTCAAAAATTGCAGGAACATCAGAATCCAAAAATGGGTACTCTTTCTCTTGCATTTCTTATAGAGTCAACTTTCCACTTGGCTTATCTTGAAGCGAAGTGGATTTCATATCGTGCCTCTTGCTCAACTTCGTCGTGTACTTCACAAGTGATGAGACAGGTATTGCCTTAGTAGCCTTGGTGGAAGTTGATCTGGATTTAACTTTCTTTGAAACCATTTCGATGTTCTTGAACTTTGGTGATTGAAAAGTTGATATGAGAGGTAGAGATTGTCCCAGTGGCGTGCCAGAATTTGTAGACAGTAAAATTGCATCAAGAACGAAAAATATTGCAACAATCGTAGTATTTTATTTTAAACAATATGAGTGTTACAATCTCTATGAATCCGTTGATTCTTCTTTCCAATAGTAAATAAAAGAGCCTTCGAGCTTAATCTTGAATTTTATTTTACTTTAATCCAAGTGCTTGAGGTATGATCTTGATCTTGACATATTTTTAATCCAAGGGCTTGCTGCTTGTTCTTGAATCTTCGTCTTGATCTATTAATCCTTAGAACATTTGAATGCCTACAGCTTTTAGAGAAATCTGCCCTTTGACCCACGAGCTCTCTCTTGCTTCTTGTTATAACTTCTAGTGTCTTTATGAGTTATGAAGACCCCATATTTATAGATGGGCGAGGGAAGACTTGTGATGAGAACAAATGTTTTCCGAACAATCAGATTGAAGCGTGACAAGGCCGCATTTGATTCGCCAGAACACGTCACTTGCACATGTGGCACAGTTTCATTTACATTTTAATGTGACTTGGCAAGCCTTGTCATTTTTACGCGTGGCAAGATCCTATTGGCTCTTCCATTTGACTTGGCGCACCACGTCATTTGACACGTGACACCAAACTGGGCCTCTAGAAAGATGACATCTTGGGCTTTATGAAGCGGGATCATTGCTTTAACCCAATTAAATGGGCTAGTCAAATGGATTTAGACCTTATTTATTTAATTCATATATATTGAACTTATATTATTGATCCAATTTTATTAGGCCATAAGATTTATTTGGACCAAAATGTATTTAATAAAAAATATAGTGCATATTCTTTTATGAATTTAAAAAGGGAAGCCCGGTGCACTAAGCTCCCGCTATGCCCTCCTGGGAAGGGTTGGACCACAAGGGTCTTTTGTACGGCGTCTTACCCTACATTTCTACAAGGCTCATATGCCTATAATTTCCTTCACAATTCTTATTGTATTTATTGGTATTTATTTTACAGTCGTAGGTACACATTAAATTTTGTTATAAACTCATAAAAATATTGAAATTTTTATTATGAAAAAAAAGATGAAAAGCCAAAAACACCAAAAATTAAATAAATATTATTGTTAGCTAAAGATATGTGTCAGATCAACTCTTATATATATATATATATATATATATAAGAGTTGATCTGACACATATCTTTAGCTAACAATAATATTTATTTAATTTTTGGTGTTTTTGGCTTTTCATCTTTTTTTTCATAATAAAAATTTCAATATTTTTATGAGTTTATAACAAAATTTAATGTGTACCTACGACTGTAAAATAAATACCAATAAATACAATAAGAATTGTGAAGGAAATTATAGGCATATGAGCCTTGTAGAAATGTAGGGTAAGACGCCGTACAAAAGACCCTTGTGGTCCAACCCTTCCCAGGAGGGCATAGCGGGAGCTTAGTGCACCGGGCTTCCCTTTTTAAATTCATAAAANTTCTTTTTTCTTTCTATTTCTATGTCCACCAAATCACTGGTAATGTCATGTTCTTTGGTGGTACATGCATTCTTCAATATGAATGAAACTATCAGCCACTCCGAGATAATGCTCGAATTGAGACCTCATTCTTTCTATTGAGTTTTGTTTTTTGGTAAACAAGATAAATATATATATATATATATATATATATATATATATATATATGCTAAGGATTGCGTACAGGGTTTGTGTGCTCTTGCACACTACTGGGATGAAGACACACACTACTACCTATATTAAAAACAGTAAAGGTGTCGCCCCTACTAAAGCGATCTCCATAGATACTACACCCTAAAGTTTCATTTACCATAGCTAAACTATTACAAGTCGTAGTAGGGTTAGGCCCTATGTTCATAACAAAACGTTCATTACATCCTTCACCAAAATTATCCCTTGTATTTGCCACAGGTATCAGCCATTGGGTAGAGACTGCCATCTTGTCTTCCTGAAGGATGCTTGTGATTATAGGAGGTGGTTCATACAAAATCTGCAACTCATCCATTAGTTGCATATTACTCCCTAACTTATCCAGTTGATCAGCAACTCTATTTTGTTCCCTATACGCATGTGTAGCTGGCGGATTATGGAGTAGGCCGAGTAGGAACCTGCAATCAGATATTAAGTTAGCACAATGAGAATTATCATTTTGTAGCATGTTGATTACCTTTTGGGCATCAATTTCCACTTGAAGGGGCTGCAATTGCATTTGAGCCGCCAAGCTTAGCCCCTTCAAAAGTGCTTGGATTTCTGTCAACTGACAGTGAGTTTGAGGAGTATTTCCAGCAAAGCCTATTATCCAGTCCCCTAGGTGGTTCCTAATGACTCATCCTATTCCTCCCACGTTTTTCCCTGTCGAAATGGCTCCGTCCGTATTAAGCTTATAAGTGTTTGGTGGGGGAGGTATCCATCTCAAGTGTCGTGGAACTGTAGTAAGTTGTTTTGAAGTATTAGTAGCCAAGTAAATATATTCAGTCGCCATTATGACTACCTTGTTTGGATGTAGTTTGTCTTGTTTGTGTTCATATAGATTTTTATTATGAGTTGTCCAAAGATTCCAAAGGCTAATATTGAAGAAGGTAGAAGAATTAATTTTGTCAAGGCATAGTAGACCCTTATAAGTGAGTAGAGATCGAAGCCATTGGGAAGGGTGATGTGTTGTGGATAGTTTTGCTGTCAAGGTACCTAAACCAATGGCTTCCCAAAACTGAATTGCATGTGGGCATGCAAGGAAAATATGATTAACTGTTTCATTAGGATTAAGACAAACAATGCATTGTGCAATTGGAGACACTCCTATATGGTGGAGGTGGTGGAGCGTTGGCAGCCTATTATGCAAAAGGAGCCATAGAAATTTTTTTGCTTTGGATGAGCTTGGATTTTCCAAATCCAACCAAATTCATAGGCCATGCAGGTAGTTTGTTGAAGGAGAGCTCGGTACATTATTTTAATAGAGAATTGTCCATTGTTTGTAAGTCCCCAAATAAGCATATCCTGATGCGTAGCATATAGAGAAAGATATTGTTGGTGAAGTGTATTTTTAGTTCCTCATTATATCAAAACAGAGTGAGCAGTAGTCCCAATTGTTATGATTAATGATAGTAGAGAGAGTTAGATTACTATGAGACTTAGGTAAAGTTCCACTTATTAAGGATCTCAAAGTCGTTCCAGAGTTAATCCAAGGGTCATGCCAAAGGTTAATGTGGTTTCCTGTTCCTATTCTCCATTTAATACCTTTTTGGCAGTATTGCCACCCTCTTATAATATTACGCCAATTCATTGAAGAGTTTGAAGAATTTTTTATGTGATAGGTATTTGTTTAATATAGTTTTGGCCCAAAGGGAATTTGGATTTTGAAAGATCCTCCATGCAAGACTGGCTAGCAAAGCTTGATTTTTTATTTTTAGTTTTTGAATGTTCAAACCCCCCTCCTGTAGGGTTGTAGTAACTTTATCCCAACTAATTAGGTGAAGCTTTTTTCGTGAATCAGTAGTACCCCAGAGGAAATTCCTCTCATATCTTTCCATCCTTTTAATGATATTCATAGGAATTTGGGTGTATTGCATTATATGATTTGGTAGGGCGCTGAGTGTTGATTTAATTAAAGTAGCGCGCCCAGCCATGTTAAGAAAATTAGTTTTCCATCCCGCAAGTTTTGTTTTAAAGTTATCTAGAATGAATTGATAGTCAGAATTTTTTGGGCGCTTATTAAATATAGGAAAGCTTAAATATTTTTCGAAAGAAAGACCCTCCTTCATTGAGAACGATTGAAGAATGAAAGTCCTATTCGTTATTGAAGTTTTTTGAGAAAAATACTTTTGACTTGTCATAATTCAACTTTTGCCCAGATATGAAAGTGAATGTATTAAGGGTGTCAATGATAGCATGACAACTTTTTGTGGTTACCTTGGACAACAATATGATGTCGTCCGCAAAGAGAAGATGAGATAAGTAGGGTCCATTTTTAGAGAGTTGTATAGGTTGTCAATTTAGATAGTCTACTGATTGGTCGATCCTACGTGAAAGCATTTCCATGCACATGATGAAGATATAAGGTGACAATAGGTCGCCTTGGCGAATGCCTCTTGATGGAGAGAAATATTCAGTGTGCGTTCCATTAATGAGTATGGCCGTAGTTTTAGTAGATATGCAGGACATAATTAATTTTATTAGTGATGTAGGTAACCTAAACAATTGCAGAGTGCTACGTATGAAAGACCATTCAAGGCGATCAAATGCCTTCTCCGGGTCAATTTTAAAGAGCATATGACTAGTTTTTCCCTTCATTTTGTTGAAATGATGAAGTATTTCTTGCAAAATTATAGCATTATTTGATGCTCTCTTGCCGGGCTGGAAACTAGTTTGGATTAGTCCTATGATTTTTGCTAATAAAGGCTTTAGTCTATTAACAATTATTTTGGTAATTAGTTTGTAGATTGTATTGCATAGGCTTATAGGCCTGAACTGTTGTAGAGTATGTGCATGCTTGACCTTCAGAATTAGGCAAATGTAGGTACGATTAAGTAGCAAATGTACTTCTTTGTCCCTAAATATTTGATGACAGAATTGAGTAACTTTATGGCCCACCTCATTTTAATATTTTTGGTAAAAATATGGATGAAGGCCATCTAAGCCTGACGCTTTGTATGGTTTAAAACTTTTAAGGGCACTAGTAATTTCATCATTATCCAAATCAGCTTCAAGTTTTTGGATGTCATTTGATTCAAGGCTGTTAGAGTAGTGAGTTGGTACTCTATTGTTAGAAATGATGTGTTCTGTTGAAAAAAAATGCTGATAATAAGAGGTAATTTGTTTTTGGATGTCATCCAATATAACTCATAGAAGTTAGGGAAGATGACGAGTTGCAAATCCTAAAGTAGCTGTATTAATGAATTGTTTGTCAAAAAATTAATTCCTATTGCTTATCATTGTTAAACAAATTTTGGCCTAATATTTTACTACTTAATGTTGCAGCTTAGGTTGGCGGTTCGACTCCAACTTCAGAAACTTTCAACTTTCTTTGTTTTTAGCAAAAAAGGGCGGAAAAAGTAAAAACTCACGATTGCTGCTGAATATATCCTTTGACCTTCGCTAGGAAAACTAAAAGTTGGACCATTGAACTAAGAAGTGGATTTGAGAAGTGGTGTCACTTTTGTTCTTTTTATATCTTATGCACTTACTAATTTTCTGATGAATCGGTGTCACGTGACACCGTTTCAACCTACGTGCATCCGCCCTATTTGGACCGTGTAGAAAATTACTATCTTAAAAATAGTTTTCTGGGGAGGTCTCGCCTATGTTCCTTTCATATCTTAAAGACTTCTTGCACATTTTTACTCAATTACATTATTTTTATATTTTACAACAATTTCAGGGGATAATAGAGAGTCCATAAGTGTTTCAAATGGTGCTTTAGAATTAGCTACTTTAATATATTGGGAGTGTGATAAAGAGATGGAAGGGAGGCTAAGAAACCAAAACAAGAAAGATTGAAATTTTCATAGGTACTACTTCATTGGAAGCATATATCTTAATTTATACTGAGCAATCAAGATATCACATGTTTTTTCTACTTTGATTACATTTCTTAATTTACTTTTGCAAAGAAATAGCATAAGATTACATGCCACTCTTGGGGCAATATTTTGTTGAACATTCGTCCAAGCAGCTCCCCATTAGCTTCCCATCTGCCAAATGTTTGTCGAAATGTTAGTCACATGCTAGATTATATTAACTTCACTTGTAAGGACAACCATACATACATATATATATATATATATGTTTGTCGAAATGTAAGTCACATACTAGATTATATTAACTTCACTTGTCTGGACAACCATATATATAACACACACGCACACACTAAAAAACAAGTGAATTTCTTGCGAAAATTTCCGATAGATATCAGAAATTGGTTCATCCGAAGTTTTTTCGACGAGAATTTTACCATCATAAATTCTATATTTTCGATAGGTCGCCTAAAAAAATTCTTTAGAAATTTGCTTTTTTTTTATAGTGATAAATGAATCGTTGAATAAAAGTACTTATGGAAAGAAGTATACCTTCTCTAAATTTGGAGCAGCGTTGTGTGGAACAACTAAGATGACAATTCAAAGCTTTAGGAGAAGCAGGAGGATGATGGCAATGATCCAAGCATTTTTCAGTGCAATAATCAGTGACACATAAATCCTTACATCGTTGTTCGCAAGATTTGTGCACTTCAATACCAATAGCTTCAACATTTGCTACAAAAATCACAGTGAGGAAAATTGCCACTAGAACTTTTGTGAAGTTCATGATTTGCACTATAATACACTTCCTCTCTTATATGAAGAAAAGAATATATGTATTTCTTTTAACTTTTTTGTACCCAGGATGTTAGATGAAAGTCAAGAAAACTCTATTTATAACGAAAGATCTTAGTTGAATTTAAGACAAGATACAACACAATCTTGTATTGGAAATTAGATTACACCCGAATAAATAATTATAATACAATTAATACAATCTGATTAAGGGAATTGGATTACACCCAAATAGATCCAATAAATAATTTGTACAGTAACAATTTAGCTGTCATTTGAAGCAAATCCAACTCCCAACCAACACAAACTGATGTAATCGCTTCATATAAAGGCATTACATATATTTTACATTTTTCCACGTTCATGCCCATATGCTTGTCAGTGCAATTAGAGGTTAACTCAAAGAAACAATGTTTTTTGCCATAACGGATTAAAAGAGCTTCGTTTGTTTAGCTCGAAATTCGACTAACAATTAAATTTGTAATGTGGTTATAAGGGTACGTGATCTAATTCAATACCAATTGATAAACAGTAAATTAAATAAATAAATTGGACGATATAATAAATCAAACAAGTGTTGTGGCAATGTATCGACCTCGATTCGGAACAGTCTCGAGATTAAGCAGTAAGAACAATAAAAAATAATAATGCATAACAAGTAAATAAGGAGCAGCGTGTACTTATTATATATCAGCGAATGTATTGTGTTTACAAACGAATGGGATCCCCCTTTATATAGTGGAGGAATCCTAAATAAGGTACAACTCTAATAACGAAAATAAATCCCATGATTGGTGCCAATAACCGCTTGATTCGATCCATTCCGAGATCTTCGGTTGGTTGCTATTATCTCGCCATTCCGTTACTATGCCTTGCTCGAAGTCGTCCATGCCTACTTTCGGTCTTCAACGGGTGCTTCGATCTACACGTTTTATACTATAACGTCGACCTCGAGCCAAATCCGCCATGAGCTCACCCTCGAGGTGGTTCCTCATGCCTATAAAATCGGCCATACCCGATTTTAACCGTATACAGATAATCCCCGCGATTCATAGAATAAAACAAAAAGAAACATTTTGAGCCTCGATTCTCTGGCACCTCGATCATGACATCATCCTCATGACGGATGTGACTGAAACATCCTGTCGGTCCAGTTCCCCAAACCGTTAATGTCTGTCAGTTAATGGTCGGCCACTAGCGCCACCGAACCGTCGCCATGAGCCTATAAATACTACCTCCTCCGCTGAATTGAATTTTACTTTTGCTTTAATCAGATCTCTAAGCCTGTCAGCATTCCTCATCTCCTTTCTATCAGCCACCCGTTGAACCACCGTTGATATCACAGGAACCACCAATTTCACATATTCCTACGCCCTTCTTCACTCACATAAATGGCGAAAACCTCTAAGTCTGTACCGCAGAAGGAAAAGGCTTCGTCTTCCTCTTCTCGGTCGGCCGGTGACAAAACGCCGGTAGAATCGGCCCCCCATGAGTACGTTCCCGGCCCGTATACTCTAAAATCCGACTTCAAGGTCGAGAACCCCTCATCGGTACCGGGCCGATGTGAGTATGTGTCGATGTACATGTGCTCGATAACGGAGAGCCATATCAAGGCCATGAGGGAGGACTGTAACTGGGGTCCTGAGGTCGTGGTGCAAATTCCTTCTCCCGAGGAGAGCATCACGACACATGTGGAGGGGTTCTTAAGTGTTTACGCTTATACCTTCATATTGGGTCCCGTAGACCTGGTGATCCTCGATTTCTGCAAAAGGTATCAGGTCACCCTCGGGAAAATCCACCCTTCCCTATGGCATATAGTAATCATGCTACTCTTCTTCTAAAGCAAGGCCGAGGGGTTGGAGTTTACTCTGAACTACCTCATGCGGTTGTATCGGCCTCGATCTATCGAGGGATGATCAAACTTCAACGCTGGGCAACAAAAGCCTTATTCTCGAACATTGACGAGGATAAGGATCGAGACTGGAAGAGCCGATTTATATGGGTGAGGACCCGTGACATAATATCGGAGGAGAAGATGTCGTTACCTGAAGAGTAGAACCCCAACCGTAAGTAACATATCGAACGTTATTTTTATCATCTGATTCAGCCCCGTCTAATATTCTCCTTTATTTTGCAGTTATTCCTTGGATGACCCAAGCAGTCCCTGACCTCGAATATTAGGTTCAGAAACTAGCCTCGACTACCTCCCACACCGAACGGGCATGGCACGACTTGGCAAGGTGAAGATGAGAGGCCATGAATCATGGTTCACTTTACTGTACTCCACTCATCACTAATATTCTTTCATGCAGGCTTGACCAAGGAAGTCATTTTGAGGCCCTCGACTGGCGAGGAAGGAACGAAGTCCCCAGCCCCAAAGCCGGAAAAATACAACAAGAGGAAAGGTGCCTCTCAATCCGAGGACCCCAAGCCCAAGTCTCGAAGGGTGAGGCGAAAAGTAGTAGCTCTCACGGTGAAGTTGGTCCAAAACCTGAGAGATGAAGAAGGCGCCTCGGCAATGACGACCGACCTAGGAAAGCCGTCGAGATCGCCAAACCTTCTAAGCTGACAGCGGCTGCTGCAACTAAGCCTCATGCTGAGAAGGATTCGAAAAACAATCCGGGTGTTGATCCTGAATCTACAGATGTTGAGATTATTTCTCGACCGATAGCAACTACACCGGATGGGGCCGGTTTTGAGATGTAGAGGATCAATCAGAACGCTCCGAGCGACTTGCTCGGGGCCATGACAGCCGGTCAATTGTCTTCACTCCCGACCTTCTCTTAGGAGGCATTAAGGGAGGCCAGGGAGTTGAAGACCCCCGACATTGGCGGAGGCTCGAGCGTAGGTGATCCTTTATAGGATTGCTTTGCTGGGGTCGATGATTCCACTAACCTCAGCGATGCCTTAATTCTTCTGGAAGAGGCTCAACGTCTCCTTTCTAAGGTAAGTGTCAATTGTTGCAATTCTTATCTTATTATCTTCTCCTCCAAATCTGACTTTGTATTTTGTTTCTCGTATAGGCCTCTGTCAAGTTCCAAGCTGACCTTAGCCACGGCGAAACAGATCTTCAGAAGGTCTCAAAGGAGAGGAATGCTCTAAAGCTACTTTGTGGCCAAAAGGATCAGGCCGTAAAAGACCTTCAAGACGAACTGGACAAGGCTCGTGAAGAGGGGGTCGAGCTAGACAAGAAGGTAACCGATCTTTTGATTAAGTATGGACTCAACCCGACTGTGGAGGCTAACGCTTCACTATCTCAGCTACAACAGAAGGTGGAAAGGATCGAGTTGCTTCGAGGGGAGGTCGACCAAGTCAAGGCCGAGTGTGATCGGTGGAAGGATAATATGGACTTCCTGGCTGCGGAAAAGGAAACTACCTCGGCCAAACTATCCTCGGCTGAGGTTCAACTTCGGGGCATTAAAGAGAGGAGCTCGGCCCAGGCTAAGAAGATCAAGGATCGTGAAGACGGACTTGCCGAGTCCAAGGCTGAGATTTAGAAAACAAAGGTCATGACATATAAGTCTATCGCTATGTACTGAGCTGATGCTAAGGCTTGTCAAATGCAGCTAAGGGAGACTTCCGATCGGGAGAAATGGAACGTTGACTTGGCCAAATGTCAATCCATAGGGAAAGCCTCGAGGAGTCCATGCTCAAGGTTTTGACCTTTCAGAGGAGATTGCTCAAGCCAAAGTGCTTGAGGTCGAAGCCAGAAAGCTTGCCTCCTCGGATGATGAAGATGATGATGAAGAGGGCAGCAGAGGCGGATCCGGTGAGGGGCCTGAAGAAGAAGATTCTCCCGGGGAAGCTGCTCAAGAAAGAGTTGTTCCCGTAGAAGCTGCTCCCGAAGGAGAGGTCGGCCCCGACCGTAGTTAGATTTTATTCGAATGTCTTCACAGATTTCAAGTTCAAATACATTTTCTGCCTTCATCTTGTGAAAATTTTCATTGCTGCAACTTTATTAGCCGAGTGGACCTTGGATCGAACTCAGATTAAACCCTTAGGTTTTTTGGTTAAACGAGGGTAAGTCCCCTAGCTCGGTAATATGTTTGAGACTTTATCTCGGATGTCCTGATCGAAGCCATAAATGCATTATTTTTATAACTAAGTTCGGGTGAATTTTGAACTTGGAATCAAACCATTAGGTTTTTATCAAATAATGGGTAAGTTTTGAGCTTACAGTAATATACCGCTTAAGGTTTTATTATGAATCTTCGAGCTATATTCTTGTTGACTTAATTCGAGCTCGGAATAGTGGAACTCTTAGGTCCGAACTGAATGAGAACAAGGTCTCGAACTCCAAATGTATTGGCCTTAGGCTCTTTAGACTGGGCCATTTTGGCCTCTGAAAATGGCTATTATTTCCCCTTTTCGGCTTAAAAGACTTAGTAAAAATTTCTTTATGCCTTAACATTTATTTTTTAGCCATTGGGTTTTTTTAGGGTCCGATAATCGAAGCCCCTTTTTCCTTTTGTGCCTTAGTATGTTTGTGTTAAGATAGTTTGATACCTCTTAAAGATTTTCAAAGGTTGATATTAACGAAGACTTTTGGTTTTTCAAGGGCTGATTTTACCGAAGCCTTTTCTAATTGTTTTGCTGAGGGTAGCCTTTTAATTGGTTTTTCAAAGTATTTGAAGGCCTATTGTTTATTTCGGAATTCGAACATCTCCGAGCCGCGTTATTTTTGTCGTAGACTTTAATATGGTCGTAGCCTTCGGGTATGCCTTTTGGACTTATCTCCCGATAATGTTCGAAATGTTAGTTCCGAGTATGATGGCCTTGGCCTATATATCATGGGGTGCCTCTTTGAGGTCTTGTGACTTCGAATTTGGATAATCTAGCATGCACTCCCTGAGCGTTCGAAGTATGTTTGCACTTGGATCTTGAGCCATTTTTCACAATATCATGAGTATGATATTTTCATAGTAGATCAAAATCATAAGTATGAGATATTTTCATAGTAGAGAATTTGCTTCGAAGCACGAGATGTTTGATAAAGAAAGAATGCTTCTTTGAATAATTTATACATGCGTACATGTTTCGCCGTCGGGACTCGACTAATCTATATGGACACGGTTCATTCGACCGTTTGGCCCATTACAATATTTTTCCTATCGAGGCCCATTGACATAAAGTACATTTCTCGAACACATAACATATGTGGGTGATGCCCCCCAGTATTCAAGGTTGATTCAAAGAAGCATTGGATACTGCTGAATTGTCTTCAGGTAGCTCATAATTTCTACCTCGTTAAAACCCTTGTCGGAAAAACCCATTTGGGTTAAAACGGATCTAAGGAAAAAAGAGTGCAACGCGTACTTTAAAACCTGGGGTCTTGATACCTTTCATCGAACTCCTGCAATGAGTTAGTGCCGCATATGAATATAAATGAAAGAGATGAAAAAGTCATACTGTAACAATAGTATCTCTTGATAAGTGATATGTTCCAGTTGTTCGGCAGTGGTTCGCCGCTCATCATTCCGAGTTTATAAGATCCTTTGCCGATTATATCGAAGACTTGATAGGATCCTTTCCAATTCGGGCCGAGTTTCCCTTCATTGGGATCTTGAGTGTTGATGGTGACTTCTTTAGGACTAAGTCCCTGACTCTGAAGTGTCGAAGGTTGGTTCTTCTATTGTAGTATCTTTTGATCCGTTGCTTTTGTGCAGTCATTCGAACGAGTGCAGCTTCCCATTTTTCATCTAACAATTCGAGACTAGTATTCATAGCCTCGCGGTGTGATTCTTTTGTTGCATGTCGAAACTGGGCGCCTGGTTTTCCGACGTCGACCGAAATTAAGGCTTCGAAGTCGTATACCAAAGAAACGGAGTTGATCCTGTGCTGGACTTCGATGTTGTCCGATATGCCCATAAGACTCCGGGCAAGTTTTTTCTCCATTTTCCCTTAGCTTTGTTCAATCTTTTCTTTAGGTTTTGGATGATAGTCTTGTTCGTCGATTCGTCATGTCCGTTCCCACCGGGGTGATACAGTGTTTTTATATCCTTTTTATTTTGTGATCTTCGAGGAACTTGGTTACTTTGCTGTCGATAAATTATTTACCATCGTCGCATAATATTTCTGATGGTATTCCGAATCAACATGCAATGTGATCCCATATGAAATCTATCACTTCTTTCTCCCTGACTTTCTCGAAATCCTGTGGTTCAACCCAACTAGAGAAATAGTCAGTCACAAACAAATAGAACTTAGCTTTACCTGGGGCTGATGGCAGTGTTCTGACGATGTCCATCCCCCATTTTATGAATGGGCATGGGGATAGGACCGAGTGAAGTTGCTCTCCAGGCTGATGGATCATCGGTGCAAACCTTTGACATTTATCGCATCTTCTAACAAACTCCTTAGAGTGTTTTTCCATGCTGTCCCAGTAGTATCCTGCTCTAACAACCTTGTGAATTAGCAACTCGTCGTCGGAATGGTCCCCACAAGTTCCTTCATGGACTTCTCGAAGAACATAATCAGTATCTTCTGGTCCCAAACACACCGCCAATGGTCCATCGAGGTCCTTCTATATAATGTTCTGTCTTCGTCTAATGTAAAACGAGCAGATTTAGTTCAAAGAGCCCTCGATTCTTTAGGGTCCGATGGGAGCTTTCCATTTTTCAAGTACTCGATGTATTTATTCCTCCAGTTCCAAGATAAGCTTGTAGAATTTATTTCGGCATGCCCTTTCTCGATCACAAACCTCGAGAGTTGAACAACAGTCCCCGAGCTGATCTCATCCTCTTCAATCGATGATCCCAAATTTTCTAATGCATCGTCCTCATTATTTTGTTCTCGAGGCACATGTTGTAGAGTCCATCCCTTAAAGCGTCGCAAAGTTACATGTATTTTATCCAAATATCTTTGCATTCTATCCTCTCGAACTTCGAATGTTTTGTTCACATGGTTTACCACCACTAAAGAGTTGCACTTAGCTTCGATAACTTCAGCTCCCAAGATTTTGGTAGCTCGAGACCTGCAACCATGGACTCGTACTCTGCCTCATTGTTAGTCAATCTAGAAGTTTTAATTGATTTTCTAATAGTGCTACCCGTGGGCGGCTTCAAAATAATGCCGAGTCTGGACCCCTTCACATTCGAAGCACCGTCTGTGAAAAGGGTCCATACCCCTGATGACGTGCTTGATTTTAACAGAAGTTCCTTTTCGACTTCACGCACGAGGGTTGGTGTGAAATCGGCCACGAAGTCAACTAAAATTTGAGACTTGATGGCCGTGCGGGGCTGATATTCAATATCATATCCGCTGAGTTCGACGGCCCACTTGGCCAATCTGCCCGATAACTCTCGCTTTTGCAAAACATTACAGAGTGGGTAAGTGGTTAATACACATATGGGGTGACATTGAAAATAGGGTTTCAATTTTATCGAAGCGCTTATCAGTGCAAGTGTCAATTACTCTAAGTGTGGATACCTAGTCTCTGCGTCCTCTAAGGTTCAACTTACTTAATAGACAGGAAACTGCGTACCTTGTTGTTCTAGAACTAGTACACCACTTACCGCGATCTCGGATACTGCCAAGTATAAGTAAAGTTTCTCATCTGCCTTCGGAGTATGAAGCAGAGGTGGGCTCGATAAGCATCGCTTCAATTCTTCCAATTTTTGTTGGCATTCCGGGGTCCAGGCGAAAACATTCTTCTTTTGAGTACGGAGAAAAACTCGTGGCTCCGATCCGATGACCTCGAGATGAATCGACCTAAGGTGGCTATTCGTCCGATCAGCCTTTGTACAACTTTCACACTATCTACGACGTTGATATCCTGATGGCCTTGATTTTATCGGGGTTGATTTCTATTCCTCGATTTGATACCATGAAGCCAAGGAATTTTCCCGAACCGACCCCGAAAGCACATTTCTCGGGGTTGAGCTTCATGTTGTACTTCCTTAAGATTTCGAATGTTTCCTGTAAATGAGTCAAATGGTCCTCTGCGCGTAGGGACTTAACTAGCATGTCGTCAATATAAACTTCCATTGATTTACCTATTTGTTCTTCAATTATTTTGTTAACTAGGCGTTAATATGTAGCTCCTGCATTTTTTAGCCTGAAGGGCGTTACATTATAGAAATAGGTTCCATACTTAGTGATAAAATAAGTCTTTTCTTGGCCGTATGGGTCTATTTGGATTTGACTGTAACCAGAATAGGCGTCGAGAAAAGTAAGGATCTCGTGGCTGTCCGTGGAATCGATCATGCGATAGATGTTAAGCAATGGAAAAGAATATTTCGGACACGCTTTCTTCAAGTCCTTATAGTCTACAAATATTCTAAGCATGTTCCCCTTTTTCGGGACTACGACTACATTAGCTAACATTCGGGGTATTTTACCTTCCGAGTGGATCCTATTTTGAGAAATTTAGTTACCTCGTCCTTTATGAAGGCATGCTTTACCTCGGACTGAGGCCTTCTCTTTTGCTTCACTGGTCTAAACTTGGGATCCAGGCTTTGTCGATGTGTTGTTATCTCAGGTGGGATCCCGTCATACCTAAATAGGACCATGCAAAACAGTCCATGTTATCAATAAGAAATTGAATAAGTTTTTTCCTGAGTTCGGGAGTTAATCTCGTCCCTAGGTATACCTTTCGCTCGGGCAGGTACTCGATCAATCTAACTTATTCCAGCTCTTCGATTGTTGATTTGGTGGCATCTGAATCTTTGGGAACAACGAAGGTCCGAGGAGTTAGAAAATTCTCTTCTTTTTCTTCATCTACTACTTGTTTCTCAGATTCAGTCGAGGCTGGGGGCGGTGATTTCTTTTTGGCCGTATGTTTACCTTTGGTGCTCAATTTTTTTGAGGTCGATAGTGTCGAGATCAGTGTCACTTCCTCAACCGCGAAAATTTCCTTTGCGGCATGTTGTTCCCCGTATACCATTTTTACACCATCCGTCATCGGGAACTTCATCATTTGGTGGAGGGTCGACGGTACTGCCCTAATGTTGTGGATCCAAGGCCTTCCGAGTAGTGCATTGTACCTCATGTCGCCTTCGATGACATGGAACTTAGTATCTTGGATGGTTCCGACCACATTTACCGGTAGGATAATCTTCCCTTTAGTTGTTTCACTGGCCATATTGAAGCCGTTTAGGACTCAAGATGCAGGTACAATTTGGTCCTGCAGGTCGAGATTCTCCACGACCCTCGATCAGATGATGTTTTCCGAGCTACCTAGATCTACTAAAACACGCTTAATTTGAACTTTATTTAACAAGATAGAAATTACCAGAACATCGTTGTGTGGCTGATAAATGCCTTCCGCTTCTTCATCATTGAATGATAAAGTACCTTCGGACACATAGTTTCGAGTCTGTTTCTCTCTGGTGATAGACACCTTAGTGCGTTTGACTATAGGTCCTTGCGGAACTTCGACCCCGCCGACGATCATATCAATGACATGTTGAGGTTCTTCTTATTCATTATTTCTATTGGTGTCTCTTTCCCTGAAGTGATTCTTAGCTCGATCGCCGAGGAACTCTCGAAGATAGCCCTCGTTGAATAGTCGAGCTACCTCCTCGCTCAATTGTCTGCAATCTTTGGTCCTATGACCATGTGTGCCATGATACTTATACATTAAATTTGGGTTCCTTTGAGAAGGATCGGTCTGTATAGGTCTGGTCCACCTGGTGTTTTTGATCCTCCCGATAGCCGGTACAATGACTGATGCATCGACGCTCTTCTGTGGGATCTGCATACTTGTCGAAGCCACTTTTACTTATACGTCCCCAAGAATTCTGTCCTCGATCACTTATTTGATCATTTCGGGCGCATTTACGTCCCGGACCATTATTCCTCTGATCTGTAATATATGGTTGGTATCGACCTTTATTCGACCTTGGCTCTCTATCACTGTCCCTCTAGTTTTGACATGTCGACCGGTTTGGATGTACTGAACCGAAATGGGCTTCTTATTGGTCATCTTCAACCCTGATCTTCTATTGATATCGTTTGTGAACATCTGCCCAAGTTAGAGCTGGGTATTCGATCAAATATTGTTTCAACTGCCGTGATGTTATCGAACTCCGTTTGTTCAACCCTTGGGTGAAAAGTTGAATGGCCCAATCGTTCGTGAGCGGTGGCAACTCCATGCGTTCTATTTGTCATCGGGACACGAACTCCCCTAGCATCTCATTATCCCTCTGTCTCACCTTGAAGAGATCCGATTTGTTTGTTGCGACCTTTATGGCCCGGGGTGTGCTTTTACGAATGAATCCGCCAACATGGCGCATGAATCGATGGAGTTTGATGGTAGGTTGTGATACCAAATCATTGCTCCCTTCGACAGGGTCTCTCCAAATTGTTTCAACAACACAGACTCAATTTCATCATTCTCCAAATCATTACCCTTAATGGCGCATGTGTATGAGGTAACATGCTTATTGGGGTCAGTGGTCCCGTTGTATTTGGGTATGTCAGGCATACGAAACTTCTTTGGAATGGGCTTCGGAGCCGCACTCGGAGGGAAGGGTTTTTGCACAAACTTCTTCGAATCCATTCCTTTCAAGATAGGTGGTACTCCCGGCATCTGGTCAACTCGAGAGTTATAAGTCTCCACCTTTTTATCGTTGGCTTCGATCTTCTTCTCCCCTGATTCAATTCTCTTGGTGAACTCCTCGAGCATTTTCATTACCGCAGGATCAGTTCCCGATGTGTTGTCGCTCAATTTTTCCGGTACTGGCTCGGTACAGCGAGTAACCTCTGGCTCGACCCTATTTGGAGCCTTGTGCTGGTTTGGTAACTGAGCGATGGCGGTTTGTTTAGCCTAAAGCATTTCGAATATTACTTGGAGACTAACTCCTTCGCCTTCTTTTCCATGTGTACCTCGGCCATCAGTTCGGTCGTCTCTGCGTACACTCCCTTCGGGACCTGTGCCTAAGTCCGCATTCAGAGCAATGTGCGAGTTGACGTCGACCGAGTCTACAGGTGGTGCTCTTCCGAGATCAGCCTGTGACACCTCGATTCCTGGAGCAATAACATTTTCGTTTCCCCGTGAAGTCCGAGGCCATTGTCACCGTGTGTTTATGCGTTTTGTGAGTTTGACATGTTTCAACCTGAAAGCAAGATTCTTGACAAGAACAAGCGTAAAATAGTGTGTTTTACCAGAATCGGTACTGAACAATCACTATTATCCTTAGCCCTTCAGTGGCCGCCAAAATGTTTACCTCGAAAAACAATTAAACTTATAATGTGGTTATAAGGATACGTGATCTAATTCAATACCAATTGATAGCAATGAATTAAACAAATAAATTGGACGATAAAATTAATCAAACTAATGTTGTGGCAATGTATCGACCTCGATTCGGAACAGTCTCGAGAACAAGCTGTAATAACAATAATGAACAATATTGCATAACAAGTAAATAGGGAGCAGCGTGTATATATTATTTATCAGCGAATGTATTATGTTTACAAATGAATGGGTTGCGGCCAAACGCACACGCAAGTATACGCGGTCGTGAAGTAATAAAGTGCATAAAAGTCGAATGTCGAACCTACGAGGACTTGTGATTAACTATTAACTAAATTAGACTATCCTAATTATCTAAACAAGAATTAAACCCCAAAGTAGTGATGCTAAAATATTTAAACTAAAAAGAAAATAACTAATGAACTTTAAACAAAGGAAGGACAAATTTTTATATTATCAATGTGATGAAAACGATCTAGATTTATGGGCTATCTAATAATCCTATTGTATTCTTCAATTGAATTGACTAACTAATTTATCTAGTTTATTGGCTAACAGGGTTAATATTGCTCATAAGAATCTGTCGAGTTCTTAGTCGTCTATTCAAGCTAACCTAATGCCTATATGTCTATAGAATTAGAACTAGCAGAAACACATTTATAATTCCTATAAATCAACCAAGAAAGGCAATTAAGTATATGTCTATCCTATCCGCAAATTCGTTCCCCGATGCCCAGGTTCAAGAACTTGCTCTACTCAATCCTATGTGCAATCTTAAATTCCCACTTTCGAGTTCAATTCTTGATTCGTGGATAATATTCAATTGGTGATCAAACAATCAAATAATTAAGCGCAAGATTGAATAAATAAACCAATACGATAAACTAAGAAACCAAAACTAATATTGAATAACAATAGTCATGAAAGAATCACAACCCTAGAGCGTGAAGTTTAGCTCCACATAGACATGGTAGAAAAACAAAAAATCATACAAAGAAACATAAAAATTATAAAGATTGGTGGAAGAACGATGGAATCTGATGAATTTCGGCCTCCACGGTGGCTCTGTGCTTGTGTTTCCTCTAAAAACGTCACCCCCCCCCCTTCCAAAATAGGTTTAGAACCCCTTTTATACAATTTGGGACAGTGTAGGGCCAAAATAACTAAGTCCCGGACGAAATAGGACAAGTCCCCGCTCCGAGTGTCAAGATCAGCGCTTTTAGCGCTGGCCTTGGCGCTAGAAGCAATATGTTTTCACGTACAAAGTCCTTCAATGCGTCCAGCTTCCAAGTTTGATACATTTTTTCCTTTAGTCTTTGTTTCTTGTCTTTCATCTGGGGGTCAAAGACAAAAGGTTTGTCCCCCCACCCCCTTTTATTTTTTTAAATATTATTTTTCTTTCTTTTTCTACCTCGTTTTATCCAACTTTGCTCCAAATCTCTTGATCTTCACACCATATTTTTCCTACACAATTAAAATTTAATATTAAGTACAAAATAATATAATTAATACTCAAAGGACAATTCAAAGTACTAGAATATGAGGCAACAATAGGTAAATATATGCATTTTTGCCTGAATATCAAATGGGAACCCCCTTTATATAGTGGAGGAATCCTAAATAAGGTACAACTCTAATAATGGAAATAAATCCCACGATTGGTGCCAATAACCGCTTGATTCGATCCGTTCAGAGATTTCCGCTGAGATCTTCTGTCGGTTGCTATTATCTCGCCATCCGTTACTATGCCTTGCTCGAAGTCGGCCATGCCCAGTTTCAGTGTTAAGCGGATTCTTAGATCTACACGTTTTATACTATAACGTCGACCTCGAGCCAGGTCCGTCATGAGCTCACCCTCCAGGTGGTTCCTCGTGCCTATAAAATCGGCCACACCCGATTTTAACCGTATACATCGTTATTAATGATAGGGGCTCATTTGATTAACGAAGTTAGATCATTTCGTATAATGTAGGGACAAATTTAGATATTTTTAGAAATACTCCCTCTGGTCCAGAATAAGTAATTTTTTGGTTGTTTTCATACGTATTAAGAACTTCACTTTTTAACATTAATGTCACGACCCAACCTATGGACCGCGACGGGCACCCGGTACCTTAATCAACTAAGTACCAACATAACATATCTTTCTTATCATACTATCATGGGTAAATGTGCCAGAATGTGCATCATGACATAATCGAAATAAAAGATAAGGGAATGCTAGACATAGGACGACCTAACATGATACAAACTTATACATGTGACATATGCGCCTATAAGGCTGACATGACCATTTGTAAACTCAAAACATAGGCCGACAAGTATTCATATACCAGATATTTGTCTACAAGCCTTTAAGAGTACATAAACATCAAAAAGGTCGGGACAGGGCCCCGCCATACAATTCAATACATGTCCAAACCATACTGACAAAATAGGCAACTCCGGAGCAAGTGGAGTGTAGGAACACCTTCTACTGAGCTGATAGCCTACTAGGAGGATTGTCAACCTGTCTATCGGGACCTGCGGGCATGAAACGCAGCATCCCCAAGCAAAAGGGACGTCAGTACGAATAAAGTACTGACTATGTAAGGCAGAAAAGCATAACTAAGAACAGCAATGTAAAGAGAGATGTAGGAGATACAACTTGTAGCATCTGAGAGCCTCTGAGAGATAGTGACATGAAATGCGTGATACATATATATACATAATCTTTTAAAAACATCAGCCTTTATGGGAATCATCATCATCATATCGTACCCGGCCTCAAAGAGGACTCAGTAAAAACGTACCCGGCCATGTGGAGCTCGATAAACCCAACTGATCAGTGGTTGCACAATAGGTGCCATACCCGGCCTACTATAGCGCGGCTCGGTAAAGTAAAGTAGATACATATATAATGAATGGTGGACTCATGGAATCACGTTCTAAACCTTTTGGAGTGACATAAAGTCATTGCACCTTCGATTAACATTATGGACATCATACCATCAATATGAACTTCACTAGGATTCAAGGATCATACATACTTTATTAGAATAACTTTATAAGAAAAGAACAACATGGACAACTTAGTTTCTAAGAGTAGATTCGTTATGAAATAGCGTAATGTGTATGTTCGCTTCACTTTAGATCATGACAAAAGAAATAAGGAAGTGCCTTAACATAGCTTAACCAAGTTGCGTACTTAATACCTTCCAAGCAACTCTTCAAACAAGTCAACTCAATCTATCATATCATAAGGAGATTCAAAATCAGTGTTGAGCAAAGGCTAAGTCTGTAACTTAAGCTAGTAGCTCGTTTACGTAAATTCAGCAGCATCTCCCCTATAACAAGGCCCTCCTCCAATACCATATACCAACAACACCAAGAAAAAAAAAATAACAACATGTATGCATTATTTCCCAACCTTATCTCCACCACAATACATCACAAAACAACCTACACACCCTAATCGCTTCATACATGAAACGACAAAAAAAGTAGTGTCAAACAACCTTAAACAAAAATAATGACGAACAACCAGCCCACCATTCCTTAATTATGTGTTGTTTTCCCACACCTTTTATCCTCCAAAATTCCATAAAACATCAGCACAAGAGTACAACACGAAACAACCCACAAACAGTCCACTACAAAACTCGAACCCACGGCTTCCGATCACCGTCCCGTGAGTTCTAACTATTAGGAAACACATTTATCAACCTTACTTGATCTTTAAGCACTTAAATACATATATTACATGTTTATTAACTATTAAGTACCTTCCAAAACTCTAACTAAAAATAAAAATAGAGGTGGTATAATGACACTTATGTCGTAGGGATCGTTTTGATGTTATCGCTTCTCGATTTCATGCTCGGGATGATAGTCTTCTTAGAAACCCAAGAAGATAGCTTAAGGGTATGTTTATGGGTTTTCTCTGGTCATGGTATACTGAAAATTCAAGATAAAGCCGACCTAGGTCTTATATATATCAACTTTGGAAAAGTCAAAGAGGTGCTAGCTTGGCACCCTAGCATTGGCCCATCTTCCAACGCTTATATCTTCTTATCCGGATGTCGCATTAATGAACGGTTAAGAGAATTGGAAACTAAATTCCAATAACTTCAATTTGGTATATAATATTTCCCACTAAGACCTCATATAACACACGAAATGTATCGCTCAAAATTCTTTAGTGACACACCTACTTGTCACTTATGATGTTTGCGCAGTCTCGCGAAACTGCAAATATCTCTCTACCCCCATGTTGTATCGATGAAAGGTTTAGTGAGTTGGAAACTAGACTCGTAGATCATAAAATTTGTAGGTAGATCATCCCCTAATTCCAAGTATTGAGAGAAAATATCAGCTACATTTGACCTAAGTTTCAACAAATTATGAATGTAATTTGTGAAGACCTTTGCCAACTTTTGTTCCACAACTTGCTTGACTTCAAAACGTAGCACACGACTATCATACGACAAAATTAACTCATAGAATAAACTCCTAATCATGTAATGAACCATAGTATCACCCTAAAGTAAATGTTATAACATTCCAAACTCGTCGACTTTCGACGAAACTTATTTTCTTCAATTGGTTTAGCTTCTAAGATTTCCAACCCTCTTGGTACTCATTATTCATGATCTTAAATATTTGTAACCTCCAAGGTAACATGTTTAACTTACTTTATTTTCTTCCAGATATAATCTTATTTCTAAGCTTCCAACAATTGACATACGACGTGCTCTCACGTATGAAAACATGGGGTGTAACATCATTCCCCCCTTTGGAACATTCGTCCTCGAATGTTGACTAATGCACTTATCCGTCTCTTAAGCAATAGCTCTTACGAATACTTTAATATTGTCTTTTCCATCTAGGGAGTTGTTCTGTGAATAAAATCAAAGGCTAGGGCATTCCCCCCTTTAGGCCTCTTTCTCAGACTACGACTTGTGGTCAAAATTCTTCCAATCTCGTAACTGTTTATACCTTATTTCATGCAGCTTGTACAATTTTGACCTTGAATGTGTGCCAATGCGACTCTTATCTCCTTTTTCCCGTTAGTCTCTAGGCTTCACTTTGTGAACATATATAGTACTATGACAAGTTGTCCCTCTAGGCATCTATAGGTGTACTGAACGTTTTCTATCGGTACTTTGTCAAACTTATGACTATTGATATATCTTGTTTCATAGCCTCGGTTATCTATCCTAATGGATTTACTATATCTAGGTGGGTCATACCATACCATAACACTTACTTCAGATTATTATTACCGAGATGTGTAACCCACCTACAACTTATGATGTCGCTGCTTATCCTATATGTATAAATCTAAGTCCTCTAATGCTTTCTCATTACTGTTCATCTTAAAAATGACAACCTAATATCATCTCATACTTTGGAACTTTTATTCATCCATTGTCGATTCGCCTTAATGTTGATCCATAATCTACTACTGATAACTTGAATCCTCTCATGTAATATATTGTCACTAGGGCTTACGTCGCATCGGGGACATTTGAAGTGATTTTCTTGATCCACCTAGGGATGATACTATACTTCAATAACCATATTTCATAGCATCATAATGTGATTCATCTTATGGGGTATTCTAATCCCGTGCAGTTCATGAAATCCTTGATCTCAAAATTATTACTCAATCAAAGGCCTAAACGACATCCTCTTATCATTTATCACAATTACACCCTTAGTTTACTACCAGGGTAGCATCAATCTCTTCTAAATGCTCCTAGTTTTAAACTCCTTTGAGTTCACTCATGCTATACTGAGCTTTTTATAACTTTATGGAAACCATCATCTCTCTTGTTGTGATATATTTAATCCCGAGGAATTACCTATTCTCGTCACCTTCTCACTCACCTTTTCTTATCCTTACTCATGTCTAGCTAAAACCTTGTTGCTCTACCATACTTTAGCTTGAAACCTACACACATCTACTTATACTACTCGTAACCTTCCTTTAATCATGCTAGCACCATAAATTTCCTTTCATGCCTTCTCAGTTGTCTTCAAATATAAGCAATTACTTTTCCTGGTCGTTTCGCCGCTTGCTGCATGGATACTTGGATTATCTTAGTGCCGACGAATACGGGAGTTCCCTGTAACTCATATGATCTCAATTATCAACTTTTAATTTTTTTTTTCTTCTTCCCGTTCATTAGCCACGATAGGTGCCACTTTCTTATGGAGTGCATACAACATTATAAAGACACTGTTGTTACAAGACCATTTCTTCTTTAGGTCACTATGCTTATGTTGAAGCATGCTTCCTTATTTACTCAGCTAGTCTTGTTTAACCAAAGAATTAGATTATCTGCCAAAGTTTTTAAGAAGCACACGGGTTTCTGATAACCAAAGAATAAGCTAATAATTGCAAGGAAAATTATAATTGGAAAGCAATATGATGCACAAAAAGGTAAATGTATTGCAATAGTAGTTCCAATGTCCCTTACAAGTTATATTTTACTCCCTTATATAGGGAAATTCTTTATATAACGTCTACTTATTCAGTAATTGAGCATTAATGACTAATAATGGCATTAATGTAACGTTACAATGATAAACCGTAACTGTTGCATGAAGGTTATGTAATGTCTAGATCATTAATTGAAGATCTCTGAATCTTCCCTTTATTCTGCCCGGATTCATTCTGACCGTGTCTCTTCATCTTCTCAATAAGGTTGAGATTCCCGTAGGTTATTACCCAGTAGGTATGTTATTCCGTGCCTCTTTGCCTCGTACTTCTTCATAGAGTCCTGTCCAGTTGTTACGTCTTCATTTCTCCACATAGATTGCTGAATCATCATAATTATTACATGTGTGAAGCTCTTTTTTACCAATACAGATAGTCCCCCCACTTACCATTTATTTACCGATTAATATTTGGTAAGTGGATACTCATTTATGGCGGAAATATTTTGTCGTTGCTTCACTCGTAACATTGCATCCATCTCTGAACGTAGGCGTCGCTTGTCACTTCCATTTAATGCATGTGCCACGTGGCATTCCCAGATTGATTCTTCAATTGTTCAGTGCCTTTTAGGCTTTTTGCGGCTGCATCAGTCACGAAGTGACATCTTCAATTATGACTTTCACATCACTCTTTTTTCCATTTTTTGACGGTTGCCTTGGAGTATAAATACCTTTTTCCTTTTCTTTACTTTTACGAAAAACTTCTAACCTTCATTCTTTGTTTTCAAATTCTTTGCCTTTGTAAATATGTCTTCTTCAAACCATCAATCTAAGAGAGTCATCAATGTAGATGATCTTACTCATTCTTCTGCTCCGACACAGAGTAGGAGAGGCGGTAGGCTTAGGAGTTTAGGTTCTACTCCTACCAGAGGTTCCTCTTCTTCTCATGTTATTCCCCCGTCTTCTTCTAGGTCTGCCATTTCTGTATCTTCTCCAAGGGCTAGGGCTTCTAGATCTTCTTCAAAAGGTAGAGAACACAATGAACCTCTACGTGAGCCGAGGGTCGATGAGATAGTACCTGCAGATTTTTTCTTTGCTAGGGATAGTCAGGCCTTAAAAGAACAGCTTTCTTCCATGTCTTCTCATGACGGCGCTGACATATACCCTACCCAGATAACTGAGGCTTTAATATCTCTTGTATGCAGGGACTGTTACTGGAAGCCTGATTTTCCTGTTGTCGTTCCCAATAGTAATCAAAGAATAACCTCTTACAAGGCTGGGTATTCTTTTGTTTATACTTATCCTTAAACGTTAGGATTCAAGACTCCTATCGACCCCGTTATCATCGAGTTTTGTCGATTCTTCAAAGTTTGCCTGGGACAAGTCAGTCCTCTCGTGTAGCGAGTTGTTGCATGCCTTAGATATTTGGCTAATTTGGACCCTGTCCCCTTTACCTTTTATCATCTCATTCACCTCTATTCTCCAATGCTGTTCCGCCAAGGAGTTTTTACTCTCGTGGCTAGGAGTAAAAGGGTGTTAGTGATTCCTGATGATGATAAAGACCGAGGGTGGTACCTCTGGTATGTTGCTGTTCCTACTGCTGGTTTAGTAGCTGAAGAAAATCTTCCCTTCCCTGAGAAGTGGAATCTTGCACGTGAGTACAATTTTTCTCACATTCCTTTCCTTTTGTTTTTTATACTCTATTAGTGCCGTAACTGTTTCTTTTCTTTGCAGCAATCATGGGAACCGTTGAGAATGTCTCCGATTTTCGAGGTTGGGTAGAAAAACTCTTGTTAACCGCTCCACTAGAAGAACGTTCGTGGAAATACCTCTCTAGGAGGTTTAGTTGGAAAGTTAAGACTCACAGTAAGCGAATTTTCATGTTTTTACTTCTTCCCTCTTTCGAGCTTTATTTGACCCCTTTCATTTGGTAGAGTTCCCTGCTCGTGGAGTTTCTGCTGCAGTCGTGTCTGCTCCAAAGTTGTCCCTGGCAAAGGCCCAGGACATCATTTCTGGTTCCTCCTCCTCAAAGAGAAAAGCAAGTGGGTTTAGGACCTTATAAGAGGAGGAGGATGAGGAGGGTTCGTTAGTTCACAGATCGCGTAGGAGGAAGGTGGTCTTTGATGACGAATCTGCACCTATCATTGACCCTCCTGTGCCCGAGTCTGAACTGTCTGCCCCTGAGGATACAACTCCCTCTCCCGTCCATGAACTAGTTGATCTCTTGTTCCGTGAAGGTTTTGGTACCGTTGCTGACGAAGCCCCCTTAGCTATTTTTTCTCCTCTTGATCTTAAATAACTTCCCTCAATTACTCCTGTTATAGTTTCTGCTCCCATGGCTATTCCCGCTCCTATCATTGCTTCTGCTCCTGTGGCTTTTTCTGCCTCTCGGACTTCTCTGTCCGTGACTCCTTCATCTACCCCCGCTTTCGTGCCTTCTGTTGCAGAAGTAGGGTCTTCCAGTAGGGGGGAGATGAGGCAGGTGATGATAGAGGTTCCAGCAGTGAGTAGCCTCTTCAAAAAGTCGGGCCAAGCTGACAAATGGTTGAAACCCTTGATAGGCTCGACTGAGAGAGCTAAGTTGGACAGCCATGGTTCCCTTACTTGGGTGAATGAAATTGTGCACTCTTCTTTAAAGGTAAAATTTGTTTTCCTTTGCTTGTGTTCATATACGTTCTTACCGTATCTAATTTATCTCCTTTTGTAGATCAATCTTATAGGCACAGAGTTAATGAAGAGAGTTTCTCAAGCGGAGCAGGCATCAAGGAATTTTCGTATTAAGGTGGATAATTGGAAGGAGCAGTACGAGAGTCTGGAACTTGATAAGGAGGCAGTGGAGGAAGAAAAATGTACCTTGGAGCAGCAAGATAGGGTGATGGAAGCAGAATTGACCATTGAGAATGCGTCTTCGAACCAGGCAGGCAAGGACAAGAGCGTCTTCGAGTCTTCATTCGCAGAATAGATGTCTTGTGCCTCTGAAGAGATCAGGAGCTTGAAGGCCGTATTGGACCAGAAGGAGGAGTATTCGTGTGAACGTTTTCAATCACTCACTCAAACCCAAGAAGATCTCCGCAAATCTTTGGAAAAAGTTCAATTCCTGGAAAGGTCTCTCGCTCATTTAAAGGCCTCTCATGATGCTGCCGTGACTAAGAGGGATGAATTAAGAGCTAAAGTTGAGTTTTGGGAGAAAGATTATGAAGCTCTTGAAGACAAAGCAGCCGTCGATGTTAGCTGGGATTATATTAACGCTCGTCTCGACACATTGACGGAAATGGGCCAAGAGGGTTTTGACTTGGAAGCCGAAATTGCAAAAACCAAGACCGTTGAGAAGTCTCAACAAAGTCAAAATCTCTCTTCACCTGAAGGTGAGGTTCCTTCTGCTCGTGTCTCTTCATCCCAAGTTGCTCCTCCTGCCAGTGAAGACAACCCCCCATCTGCAGAAGTTTAAGGACTTGGTTCTCTTTTTTTTTTTCTTTTTTTTTTGTATCAATTGGTGGTTACCCCCAGTCCCATGGGGGTAAAGTTTGGATCCTTTAAGTCCCCAACTGACAACTTAGGGGCACCTAATGTAAAAATTAATATGGCTTAGACTAAGGTAATTCTTAGTTTATTTTGCCATTATATTAATGCTAGCATGACTTCAGTTTCCTTCGAGTTTTTGTTTCACTCTTTTAAGTTTTTGCATGCTTTATTTTTTAGGTTTTTGGTTTACCTCTGAGTTTTGCATTTATAGAATGCTTAGATTATTCATGCCTTTCCGTAATAGGCGTGGTTTATGAAAGAGGGCCCTTTTTTGATCGAGAGATAGGAATCTTTCCCATGTCTTTAACAATGTTTTTAAAGAAACTTTTTGTATTAAACTTTCGTAACATTTCTCATGTGTTTGCGTATCGTCTATAACTCATTTTGCAATTGTTTTTTATTTCAACAGATTTGATATAAACTTGTACTTCGTAACTGTTTTTTCTTTTGCAACAGTTTTTTCGAGTTAATATCTGAATAATTGTTTCTATTTATAATAGTTTTTAATAAATACGAGGGTGATGCTTTTTATCCGTAACTTTTTTTCGTTTATTACAGTTTTTTGAATAGGTACGAGGATAATGATCTTTCATCGATAACTGTTTTTTATTTATAACAGTTTTCTGAATAAGTACAAGGATTTCGTAACTGTTTTCATTTATAACAGTTTTCTGAATAAGTACAAAGATGATGATCTTTATCCATAACTGTTTTCAGTTACAACAGTTTTCTGAATAAGTACAAATATGTGCATTTCTACCTCGTAACTAATATTCTGCCTTTAACATGAACATTCGTTTACATTCACGAATATGTTTTTTGAATCAGGCTTTGTATTTTGAGTCTTTGGCTCTTTTGATTTTGCTCGTAATACTTGACTTGTTGGGAAGATGGATCTTTCTGGCTTGAGCTTTTGACTTTTTAGTAGTCTTTTTTGCTTTAGCTTTGCCTTCCATACTGTATAGTCCCCCAAGTGTTTGAGCTTTGAAGAATGAAATCTCGAGCACTTGACTATTTCTTCCTTGTGGTCCTTTTCCTGAAAAGGAAAACGTACGGGACTCGAAGGTATATAACTTTTTAAATGATGACTGCTTAACCCTTTAAAACGTCCATCAGAAAGTTGTAATCCTAGACCGGGAATCCAGTTACTTCCTCGTGTCTTTGCAGGTCTAATATCATCATCTGGTGATGGGTTAGCTTTTTGCCTATCATCTAAAATGGTTAGTATAATTTTAACTGTACAAAAGTAAAATTGAACGTAGTGATACCTGACCGGGGGTATTCCTTTTCCTTAGAAGTAATACTTCTTCAAGTGGACGACATTCCAGCTGGTTGGTAAGATCCTGTCGTCCATAGCCTCCAGCTCATAAGCGCCTTTCCCAGCAATGCCACAAACTTTGTAAGGTCCTTCCTAATTTGGATTTAGCTTTCCCGCACCAGTTTCTTTCGTTGACTGGGAGACGTTTTTGGGAACGAAGTCCCCAATTTTGAAATATCTGAGGTGAACTTTTCTGTTGTAATATCGCTCTATGATTTGTTTTTGAGCTTCCATACGTATTAACGCAGCTTCTCTTCTTTGCTCGAGCAAGTCCAAATGGGTTCTCAACTCGTTGTTGTTTGTTTATTCCGTTGTTGTAAACCTTGTGCTTGGTTCGCCAATTTCCACCGGTATCAAAGCCTCTGATCCGTAAACAAGCGCGAATGGAGTTTCTCCCGTGACTGTTTTTGCAGTTGTTCTGTAAGCCCATAATTCTGCCGGTAACTCATCAGGCCAGTTTCCTTTGAATTTCTCTAACTGTTTCTTTAGGTTGTTGAAGATGACTTTGTTCGTTGACTCAGCTTGCCCATTATCCACGGGGTGATATGGTGATGCAGTGATTCGTTTGGTTTGCCATCTTTCGAAGAATTCCGTGATTTGAGAGCCTATGAATTGCGGGCCATTATCACATACGATCTCCTTCGGTATTCCAAAGCGGCATATTATTTTTCGCCATATGAAGCTTTTCACTTCTTTTTCACGCACTTGTTTAAAAGTTTCTGCCTTCACCCATTTTGTGAAATAATCAGTTAACACGAGTAAGTACTGTGCCTTTCCTTTAGCTGGGGGAAAAGTTCCTACTATGTCCATGCCCCATTTCATAAATGGCCATGGTGATACCACTGGGTGGAGTAACTCTGTCGGTCGATGCATGTTATTAGCAAATCGTTGGCACTTGTCGCATTTAGCTACAAAACTTTCAGCCTCTTCTTCCATTTTGGGCCAATAGTACCCTGCTCTGATTAGGGTTTTGACTAAAGATCTTGCTCCTGCATGATTTCCACAGTGTCCTTCGTGGACTTCCTTCATCACGAACTCTGTTTGATTGGGTCCAAGGCATTTTGCTAAGGGACCTCCAAACATTTTGCGGTATAGAGCATTGCGAATGAGGTAGTACCGTACAGCTTTTCGGCGTAATGCTTGAGCTGCTTTTGGTACCATTCTGCAAAAAGTTTAAAATTTTGTTTCTCCAATCCCAGGTTAAATTGTTAAATGTTACCTTATTTTTATCATGGTCGATCGCTGAGTGAAATAAGTGAATGACAATTGCATTGTCTTTGTTTGACACTTCTGCAACTGCTGCAAGGTTAGATAATGTATCCGCTTCTGCATTTTCCTCCCTGGGTATTTGCATAATTTTCCATGATTGGAATTGTCTTACCATGTCTCGTGCCTTTTCCATGTATTGTTGCATACGAGTCTCTCTTGCGATATAAGTCCCCTACATCTGGTTTACTACTAGTTGAGAGTCACTTTTGATCACGATTTGCTCGATTGAGAGTTCCCTTGCCAATTCAAGTCCTGCAATGACAGCTTCGTACTTTGCTTCATTGTTAGTTATGGGATTACATTTAATAGCTTGTTGTATCTTTTCACCCGTGGGTGATATTAAAAATATTCCCAAGCCAGCTCCTTTTATATTAGAGGAGCCATCATTAAATAGGATCCATATACCTGGATTAGCCCCGTTAAAGAGTTGTAACACTTTTTCTACTTCAGGAATTACGCTGGTATTAAAATCAGCAACGAAATCAGCTAAAATTTGAGACTTTATTGTAGTCCTAGGCTGATATATTATGTCATTATCACTCAATTCTATTTTCCATTTAGCTACTCTTCCCGATAATTCTTGTTTATGCAGAATATTTCTCAATGGGTATGAAGTCACAACAGTAATCGGATGACATTGAAAATATGGTCTTAATTTTTTAGCTGTCATAATCAGAGCTAAAGCTAATTTTTTCATATGTGGGTATCTTATTTCAGCGTCTAACAAGGACTTGCTTATGTAATAAATTGGAGATTGTTTACCTTTGTCTTCCCTTACCAGTATTGCACTTACAGCAATTTTTGCTATGGCAGTCTTTCCCCTTCTTTTGGTTTTGACAGCAACGAAAGTTTTGATAAATATGCCCTCAGATCTTTGAGAGCCTGTTGATATTCCTTAGTCCATTCGAACTGATTCTATTTTTTAAGAGCTGAAAAGAATTTAAAACTCTTTTCTGAAGACCTGGATATAAATCTCCCCAAGGCTGGAATTCTTCCTGTTAGTCTTTGCACTTCTTTTTTGCTTGTAAGTATATTGGGTATTTCATCAATAGCTTTAATTTGAGCAGTATTTACTTCTATTCCTCTATTTGACACAAGGAAACCCAAAAAATTACCTGATTCTACGCCAAAGGCGCATTTTTCTGAATTCAGTTTCATATTATACCTGCGTAAAATATAGAAGGTAATTGAAAGATGCTGGAAATGATCTTCCTCTTGTGTCGATTTTACCAGCATATCATCGATGTAAACCTTCATCGTCTTTCCTAGATGTTCCTGGAACATCTTGGTCACTAGCCTTTGATATGTGGCTCCAGCATTTTTCAGGCCAAAAGGCATGACTTTGTAACAATAAGTCCCCCTGTTTGTAATAAAGGAAGTTTTTTCCTCGTCTGAGAGATCCATTTTTATATGATTATAACCAGGGTATGCATCCAAAAAGCTTAACAATTTGTGGCCTCATCGTCGATCACTTGGTTCTTGAATAGTTCTTGCTTTCTTTTCTTTTGCTTGACAGGCACGAAGTATGGATCTTCATTTAGTTTATGAGTCATCACTTCCAGTGGGATACCTGTCATGTCTGAATGGGACCAAGCAAAGCAATCTGCATTAGCTTTTAAATAATCAACTAACTCACCTCTTCTACTGAGACTTAACCGCGTGCCTATGTGGACTTTTTGTTCAAGCTTCCATTCGAACAGTGGAATAGCTTCGAGCTCTTCCGTAGTTTTTTTGATATGTTCATCCTCTTCTGGTTCCTGAATGACATCAGGTCTGGAATCCATGTCTGTATGTTTTGATATTTATTCCAAGGTGACCTGGTTCACCTTCTCGTGGCTATCATCTGTCGTACCTGTTTGAATAATAATTTCTTCTATACATGTTTGAGAAACAATTTTTTCCGTCCCTGTTTGTGCAATCGTACCTGCCTGAGTGGTTTCCTTATCTTTTGATTCTTCCGTTTCTTTGTTATAATGTACCATTTATACTCCTTGAGGTTTGTTGATCGCCTCGAATCTGGTTAATTCCCCATTCGGGAGGGAATTTGATTACCTAGTGTAGGATAGATGGTACCGCTCTCATGTCATGGATCCATGGTCTCCCCATGGTTACGTTGTAGACCATGTCAGTATCAATGAATTGGAACCTAGTATTTTGGATTACTCATCTGCATAAGTGCTAAGCTCAATTTCCCATTTTGTTATCACCGTAGAGTTATCAAACCCAGATAAGGCTCGCGCTTTGGGGATTACTCGATCCTCCATTAACAATTCTTCCACAACTCTTGATAGGATAATGTTAACTGAGCTACCTGGATCAATCAACACTCTTTTTACGTTAGTGTCATGTATAAGTAAGGATATTACCAGTGCGTCATTGTGTGGGATTATTAATCCGTTGATGTCTACATCGTTGAATGATATATTGTCTGCTTCCAGATCTTCACGAATCCGCTTCTCGTGCGTAATTGTGAATTTTGTGGTTCTTTTGCAGACTACTCTGTTTACCTCCTCACCCCCGTGTATTACGTTGAATGTTCGTTTTGGAGATGGTGGCTTTGGTGGATCCTGCCTGTTCTTCATATATGCCTGCTTACCTTTTTCATCTAAACAATTCTGTTAGGTAGCCCTATTTTAATAATTATTCTACCTCACCTTGCAAAAATCTGCAGTGTGACGTTTTGTGATGGTCATTATGGAACTCACACCAAAAGTTTGGGTTCCTCTTATTTGGGTTCGACCTCATTTCTTTGGTCCATCGAACCTTATCGCCCATATTTCTCAGTACTGTAATTAATTCAGAAGTACTTACATTGAAGTTGTGTTCTCCAATTCGTGTATTACCTCTGCTTCGTTCATCCCGATCCTTTCTGGATCATGATGAGAACGAGCCTGTATCCCTATTTGATGGTTTGTATTCTGACCGAACGTTTTCAAACCTGGAACGAGTTTCTCGTCTCGAGGGTCCCATATAAGGGTCGTACATGTTCTTACTTGTTCTCCTTTTCGGTTCGGAGCGTCTAGAACTGGTTCGATCTTCAGTTTTTGATTGGGCAATGGTATCCTCCTCTATTCGCAGCTTGGTATTGTACCTATTATAGACATCGTTCCATGTTGTGGAGGGAAATTCTCTTAAGCTTTCTTTGAGCCTTCTCGTGGCTTCTGAACTTTTGTCATTTAAATTGCTTGCAAATTCCATGGCTGTCCAATTGCCAAGTACCCTTGGTAGCATCATTCTTTCGCGTTGGAACCTATCTACAAATTCACGAAGCAACTCCGTGTCTCCCTGTTTTATTTTGAATATATCCTCCATTCTTTTTTTGACTTTTTGCGCACCGGAATGCGCTTTTATATAAGAATCTGCAAGCTCAGCAAAAGAATCAATAGAGTTTTCAGGTAAAAAAGAATACCAGGTTAATGCTCCTTTAGTGAGTGTTTCTCTGAACTTCTTGACTAGTACTGACTCAATTTCTTGTTTAGTGAGGTCGTTGCCTTTTACCCTGGTGGTAAAAGCAGTTACATGATCGCGTGGATTAGTTGTCCCATCATACTTGGGAACGTCAGGCATCTTGAATTTCTTGGGAATAGGCAGGGGTGCTGCACTTGGTTTCCAAGGTTGTTGAGAATATCTATCAACGTCAATGCCTTTGATAACAGGTGGTACTCCAAGAATTTGTTCGATTCGATCGTTTTGTTCCTTCACCTGTTTCTGCAAGGTTAGTAATAAAGATTGTAATTATGGGCTATTGGACATACCTGGTCTTGCTTCGAGGGATTCGTTAGGTGTACCCCCACTTCCTGAGTTCGCTAATCCAGATTGAGTATTTTCTACAGTTATGGTGTTGTTAGGAGGCGGTGTAGGTGATGATGCCGGTATCCACTCACGAAGTCTTGTAAGTCTTGGTTTACATATCCAGCAATCATTTGTTTCACCTGATCTTGTTCTCTTGTTTGATCGTTACCGTTATGATTGTTGTTTTGAGTAGTAGATCTTTCTGGGGATGGTTCCCTTGAACCTCGTGGGGTTCCAGCAGGTGATGGAACTGGATTTCCAATCTTCTGTTGGTTGTTATCGTTGGCGTTCGACATAATTCAGAGAATGTTTTCTTGAAAGTAAACAAAGATTATCAGATTCCCGGTAACAGAACCAATTTGCTTAACCAAAGAATTAGATTCTCTGCCAAAGCTATTTTAAGAAGCACACGGGTTTCTGATAACCAAAGAATAAGCTAATAATTGCAAGGAAATTTGTAATTGGAAAGCAATATGATGCACAAAAAGGTAAATGTATTGCAATAGTAGTTCCAATGTCCCTTACAAGTTATATTTTACTCCCTTATATGGTGAATTTCTTTATATGACTTCTACCCTTTTCAGTAATTGAGAATTAATGACTAATAATGGCATTAATGTAACGTTACTATGATTAATCATAACTGTTGCATGAAGGTTATGTAACGCCTGGCTCATTAGTTGAAGATCTCTGAATCTGTCTTTTATTCTGCCCGGATTCGTTCTGACCGTGTCTCTTCATCTTCTCAATCAAGTTGAGATTCCCGTAGTTGATTAACCCGTGGGTATGTTATTCTGTGCCTCTTTGCCTCGTACCTCTTCATAGAGTCATGTCTAGTTGTTACGTCTTCATTGCTCCACATAGATTGCTGAATCATCAAAATTATTATACGTGTGAAGCTCTTGTTTACCAATACAAGTCTTTCGTTGCAGTGCTTAGGGAAGAACTTCTAACTCTTGTAAAGCTGATACCTTATTACATTGTATATCCCACGGTATTTCTGATGTTCTTACTCGCCTATCATTATCCTTAGTTACTTACCTCCATTCCCTTTTGCTCGTAGGGTTTCTTCTGAATTGAAATTTCAGTTTTCTCCATTGTGGCACTCTCTTTTATTTTCGTAACACTTCCATTGTACCTTCTACTACCCAACCTCCTGTCTGAATATTTCTCGAGGATTACGATTTCGTATCTAAGAGACTGAATTTCCTATGATGGGTTTCACTACGTTTATCTTGCATGATCTACTGATTTGCATGGATCCTCCTATCTAGCCATAGTTAGGCTCTTCCTGAATCATCTACAGACTACCCGTTGGTCCACTCTCATATATGTATTTTATGTAACGCCTCTTGGGTTATGTCCTTTGTCTTAACTTACCTCTCGTACTGGATCTTTATGTATCAAGTGTTCATTTCCACTTATTTATCAACATCATCGAGTGTGAAACCCTTATTGATTCTCCCCTGTGTCATGCTTGGATAATGTTCTGGAGTCATATTATATCTGTAGGATCTGAATAAATGCAATCACATTCCTTTCACCTTTTTACCGCATTCTCCCTTTACCATTCGATAGTTACCTCTTCATCTTTGGCATTTTTTTTTCACATCTTCACTGACATATTACTCGCCTTGTGGTAACCCTTCTACACCATGGATAATTGAATTTCTTACGCACAAGGGTGACACCTGGTGTAACTGGCACATTTAGTCCCTTAAGCTTAACTCTACTCATAGTGCTTGCTTTAGGAAAGCGTCTTCGTGAATGACCTTTAAAGGTTATTCTCTATTGTTCATTCTATTATTGTCGAAACACTATCTTTGAAATGATGCAGACTATTACTAATTCCTTTGATCCCTAATTCATGTTCGATTTTTTTTTGTTTACGATCCCATTCTAATTTCTATTAATGGGGGTCTAACTTTTACTTCTGGTTATCACGTTAGAGTCACGAACTTATTTCTCTAAATGAGGATGTGACTTTATGACCTATGCTCTTTTGTTGCCTCGAGGCTTTTTACCTCTTGTCTTTTTCTTCCCTTAACTATGGATTCAGTAATACTGTCATTTTTTTCTATGATCTACCGTTGTCATCCACGTATCACATCTTACTCATAATGCTTTCTTAACTCTCTTCTCATTTCCATGCTAACATTTATTCTATCATTTTATTCTAAAAACTCCAACAAAACGTTCCTTAACTTTTAGCTCCCCCTACACCAATTCTTTGGGACGCCTAACATTCTCTCTTTCTTCATTTTTTACTAGGGGCAGGAGTCATACTAAGATAAATATTTATCCCTTCTAGGATTCCACTACCTCTCTTCTAAAATTCTCAACATTCTAGTATTCATATCTGACTGTTCTATTATAAAGTTCACCATCTGGATGTCTCTCAAGGAGATCTATTACCACCTCTGCACTATCCTTTGGAAATGTTAGCTAATGATAATAATCATCCACCATTTTGAATCCTGATATCCCGTCCTTCTCTTAACTATATTTGTTGGCTCCAATAGAGCAACTGAGGCGGGTGCGGCCAATTGTACATACCTCTGTTACAATTGAAGGTAATTCAAAATGCTTGTATTTCTCTGCTTGAATCGTAATACAGACAATCTTCATTAACTGGGTGCCTCGTACCCTTCTTCATCTTATTTCTTTTATTTTTTAAAACTTGTATCTATCTTCTGATTCACGTTATTTTCTTTTTTACCATATGGGTGGATAGATATACATTCCTTACGGCTCCTTACCAAGAAGCTTAAGCGTCTTAGTATACACATAATCTGCTGAAGACCTCACATTTACTCATCATAAGCATGATGCAAAAGTTCCTCTGACTCAACTCTTCCACAGCCACATTCAATCTCTTACCAACTGTTTATTTGGATGAGGTATCGTTGTATTACCAATAAAGTAGAATTTAGAAGTTTGAATTCTTACAACTGAGCTCTACCACACGATCTAGAGTAAGAAAAAAGAGTAACAGTCCTAAATGCCTTGTAGCCTCCTGCTTATAAGTGTGGTACACAACACACACATAAACAAGACTCTACTAGACACGGCTTGTAGACATCCCTAGGATAGAACTTGGCTTTGATACCAATTCTGTCACGACCCAACCTATGGGCCGCGACGGGCACCCGAAACCTTCCTCAACCGAGTACCAACATAACATATCTTTCTTATCATACTATCATGGGTAAATGTGCCAGAATGGTCATCATGACATAATCAAAAGAGAACATAAGGGAATGCTAGACATAGGACGACCTAACATGATATAGAAACTTATATATGTGACATATGCGCCTATAAGGCTGACATGACCATTTGTAAACTCAAAACATAGGCCGAAAATGCCATACAAGTATCCATATACCTGACATTTGTCTACAAGCCGCTAAGAGTACATAAACGTCAAAAAGGTCGGGACAGGGCCCCGCCATACCAGCCAATGCATGTCCCAATCATACTGAAAAAATAGGCAACTCTGGACCAAGTGGAGTGCAGCAACACCTTCTGCTGAGCTGATAGCCTACTAGGAGGATTGTCAACCTGTCTATCGGGACCTGCGGGCATGAAACACAGCGTCCCCAAGCAAAAGGGACGTCAGTACGAATAAAGTACTGAGTATGTAAGGCAGAAAAGCATAACTAAGAATAGTAATGTAAAGAGGGATGTAGAAGATACAACCTGTAGCATATGAGTGCCTCTGAGAGATAGTGACATGAAATGCATGATACATATATATACATAATCTTTTAAAAACATCTGCCTATGTGGGCATCATCATCATCATATCGTACCCGGCCTCAAAGAGGACTCGGTAAAAACGTACCCGGCCACGTGGAGCTCGGTAAACCCAACTGATCAGTGGTTGCACAATAGGTGTCATACCCGGCCGACTATAGCGCGGCTCGGTAGAGTAAAGTAGATACATATATAATGCATGGTGGACTCATGGAATCACGTTCTAAACCTTTTGGAGTGACATAAGGTCATTACACCTTCGATTAACATTATGGACATCATACCATCAATATGAACTTCACTAGGATTCAAGGATCATACATACTTTCTTAGAATAAATTTATAATAAAAGAACAACATGTACAACCTTAGTTGCTAAGAGTAGATTCGTTATGAAATAGTGTAATGTGTATGTTCGCTTCACTTTAGATCATGCCAAAAGAAAGAAGGAAGTGCCTTAACATACCTTAACCAAGTTGCGTCCTTAATACCTTCCAAGCAACTCTTCAAACAAGTCAACTCAATCTATCATATCATAAGGAGATTCAAAATCAGTGTTGAGCAAATGCTAAGTCTGTAACTTAAGCTAGTAGCTCGTTTACGTAAATTCGGGCAGCATCTCCCCTGTAACAAGGCCCTCCTCCAATACCATATACCAAAAACACCAAGAAAAAAACAATAACAACATGTATCCATTATTTCCCAACCTTATCTCCACCACAATACATCACAAAACAACCTACACACCTTAATCACTTCATACATGAAACGACAACAAAAGTAGTGTCAAACAACCTTAAAAAAATAACAAAGAACAACCAGCCCACCATTCCATAATTATGTGTTGTTTTCCCACACCTTTTATCCTCCAAAACTCTGTAAAACATCAGCACAAGAGGACAACACGAAACAGCCCACAAACAGTCCACTACATGTCAAATAACTCGAACTCACGGCTTCCGATCACTGTCCCCTGAGTTCTAACTATTAGGAAACACATTTATCAACCTTCCTTGATATTTAAACACTTAAATAGAGATATTACATGTGTTCTAAACTATTAAGTACCTTCCAAAACTCTAACTACAAAGAAAAAAAAAAGAGGTGGTATAATGACACTTACGTCGTAGGGATCGTTTTGATGTTTTCTCTTCTCGATTTCATGCTCGGGATGATAGTCTTCTTAGAAACCCTAGAAGATAGATTAAGGGTATGTTTATGGGTGTTCTCTGGTAGTGGTATACTGAAAATTGAAGAGAAAGCCAACCTAGGACTTATATATATCAACTTTGGAAAAGTCAAGAGGTGCTAGCTTGGCACCCTAGCATTGGCCCATCTTCCGATGCTTATATCTTTTTATCCAGATATCGTATGAATGAACGGTTAAGAGAGTTGGAAACTACATTCCAAGACCTTCAATTTGGTATATTATATGTCCCGTTAAGATCTCATATAACACACGAAATGTATTGCTCAAAAATCTTTAGTGACACACCTACTTGTCACTTATGATGTTTGCGCAGTATCGCGAAACTGCAAATATCTCTCTACTCCCATGTCTTATCGATGAAAGGTTTAGTGTGTTGGAAATGAGACTCGTAGATAGTAAATTTTGTAGGTAGATCATCCCCTAATTCCAAGTATATTGGGAGAAAAGATCAGCTACATTTGACCTAAGTTTCAACACATTATGAATGTAATTTGTGAAGACCTTTGCCAACTTTTGTTCCACAACTTTCTTGACTTCAAAACGTAGCACAAGACTATCATACGACAAACATAACTCATAGAATAACCTCCTTATCATGTAATGAACCATAGTCTCACCCTAAAGTAAATGTTATAACATTCCAAACTCATCGACTTTCGACGAACTTATTTTCTTCAATTGATTTGGCTTCTAAGCTTTCCAACCTTCTTGGTACTCATTATTCATGATCTTAAATATTTATAACCTCCAAGGTAACATGATTAACTTACTTTATGTGCTTCCAGATATAATCTTATTTCTGAGCTTACAACAATTGACATACGACGTACTCTCACGTACAAAAATATGGGGTGTAACAATTAATTAGGAATGAAATTGACCGTATTAACCTTTACTATCTCTTCACATAAACACTCCTAACACATACTTCAACATTATTTACTCCAAGGGCAATACAGGAAAAAAAAATTCATTCTTGAAGTCTGAAAAAATCACTTATTTTGGACCACAGAAAAAGAGCAAAAAAATCACTTATTGTGGACCGGAGGGAGTAAATACTCCCAGCGGTTCATTTTAACTGATTTTTTGACTTTTTTTGTGGTCCACAATATTTGATTTTTTCAATTATCAAGAAAGAATTAACTTTTTTTTCAAAGTTGTCGTTGGAGTAAAGAGCTATGAGTATTTATTGTGTTACCAATGAAGAAATTAAGGTTGATATGGTCAATTTCATTATTAATTAGTGCTAAAAGATGGATTCTTTAATATGTGTGAAAACAGTCAAAAAATCACTTAAAGTGGACCGGATGGAGTAGTACTTCTGTTTTCCTAGTTAATGTATGACACAGTTTCTCTTTTAGTCTGTCACAAATACTCCTTCCGTTCACTTTATTTTTTAGAAACTACTCCCTCCGGTCCAAAATAAGTTATTTTTTATGTTTGCTCTCAGGATTAATTGCTCATTTCAAATCATTATCCAAAATCATTAAGACTATATACCAATTAGTATGGGTATTATGGTAAATTCTGCACTTTATTTATTATTTCTTAAGGGGTGTGTAAAGTTAATAGTGGACAAGTAAAAGTAAAAGGAAGAAGTTACTATTTTTTATATTAAAATAATTAATAAAATAATTTATAACTATGCAAATATTTAAAGCTTGGTTTAGACCATAACTTGTCACGACCCCAAATCCTAACAGGTCGTGATGGCACCTATCGTGGAACTAGGCTAGCCAACCATCACCTTACTGCGCTTTTGTTCAATTATAATAGTTCACCATTAAATAATAAGCAAGCAACCACATCATAATTAATATAATTAAGTATTAGCGTTCCCATATTAACCTAAACAACCTCCCAAGAACTGGAGTCAATAGTCATGAGCATCTAAGAATAAATAAACTAACTCTGCTAAAACTATAATATATGTCTCTGAATCAAATGCTAAGACTAAATAAGGAAGGGAAATGGAGAAGCTGTGGACGCTGGACAGCTACCTCGAAATCCCGTGAAATGCTGCTATCAACTGCGTCAGCTACTGCTGCGAACTAGTACCTGGATCTGTGCACAGAGGCACAGGGAGTCTTTATGAGTACGCCAACTCAGTAGTAATGAAAATAAATCACAGTCTGAGTAATATAAACACACAGAACATGTACACAATTCCACAAAACAGTAAAACACCAAGTCACCACGTAGTATTCATCAAATAATGAGTTTGAAATCAATTTCCGGAAAACCTTTGAAACAAGTGCAATATCAGTATATCTCAGTAAATTTCTCAGTAAAACCAGTGTAAAAAAACGAAGTAAATCATAGGTTGAAAACTCAGTAAATCTTTCATAAAACTGCCCCTCGGGCCAAAATC
>MDKH01139025.1:0-20227 GCA_005239495.1 Nicotiana undulata
ATAGAACTCTTGAAGACATGGCAAGAACCATGTTTCTTTCTAGCAAACTACCACACAACTTCTAGGCAAAATCAATAAACACTGCTTTCTATATAATCAATAGATGCATGATCAGGCCACTGGTAGAGAAGACTCCTTATGTATTACTCAAAGGGAGAAAGCCCAACATATCCCATCTTAGGGCTTTCGGATGCAAGTGCTTTGTGCACAATAATGGCAAAGATTCCCTAGGTAAATTTGATCCCAGAAGTGATGAGGGAGTATTCTTGGGATATTCATCACATAGAAAATCCTATAAAGTGTATAATAATAGAACTATGTGTGTGGAAGAGAGTGTGCATGTTGTCTTTGATGAAACTAACACTCTTTATGAGAGACAGGAACCAGAAGATGAGGAGCTTGGACTGGTAAGAAGCAGTGAACACATTGAAGCATCCATGGGAGATGGAACAGGTGATGGACCAGGTCCAACTACCCCAAGCAACATGACAGGGGGAACTCAACATGTGAACCCTAGCCCTGATCTTGTTCCACAATAACAAGGCACCATAGAATCATCAAGAAGTGAACAATTGGTGCTCAAACCAAACAGATATCAAAGTTCTCACCCTCTTGAGAACATCATAACAGATTTGTCATCCGGAATCAAAACAAGAGCCTCATTGAAATATCTGTGTGCGTTTGATGCCTTTCTATCCTTAATCGAACCAAAGAACATTGGTGAAGCCCTACAAGATGCTGATTGGGTAAATGCCATGCAAGAAGAGCTGAATCAGTTTGAAAGAAGTCAAGTATGGCACTTGGTACCCAGGCCACTAGACAGATCTGTGATTGGCACAAAGTGGGTCTTCAGGAACAAGCTCGATAAGGATGGAGCTGTTACAAGAAACAAGGCTAGACTGGTTGTTCAAGGGTATAGTCAAGACGAGGGAATTGACTATGATGAGACCTTTGACCCTGTGGCAAGACTGGAGGCAATCAGACTTCTCATAGCATTTGCTGCACATATGGAATTCACTCTCCATCAGATAGATGTTAAGAGTGCATTTCTCAATGGATATCTGAAGGAAGATGTATTTGTTAAACAGCCTCCAGGTTTTGAAAGGAAGGAGTCACCTGACCACGTATACAAACTTCACAAGGCTCTTTATGATCTCAAACAAGCACCTAGAGCATGGTATGAGCGGCTATCAAAATTCTTGGTAGAACATGGGTACAAACGAGGCAAAATTGATAGCACCATGTTCTTAAAGGAAAAGGGTAAAGAACTCCTGGTTGTGCAAATATATGTGGATGATATTATATTTGGGGCAACTTCTGAAAAACGGAGTAAGGAATTTTCTTCACTTTTGGGGAGCGAGTTTGAGATGAGCATGATGGGTGAGCTAAACTTCTTCTTAGGTTTGCAAATCAAGCAAAACCCCAATGGAACAATGATCCATCAACAAAAGTATGTGAAAGAACTGCTCAAGAAGTTTAAAATAGAGGACTCAAAGGAAATAGACACCCCCATAGCCACAACTACAAAATTGGATGTGGATGAACTTGGTTCATCCGTTGATCAGAAGCTATACAGAGGGATGATTGGGTCTCTACTATATCTTACTGCCAGTAGACCTGATATTGTGTTCAGTGTAGGACTGTGTGCTAGGTTTCAAGCAAATCCAAAGGAATCCCACCTATCTGCAGTGAAGAGAATTTTGAGATATCTGAAAAGCACCTCTGATGTGTGCCTTTGGTACCCTAAAGGTAGTAATGACCTTGTAGGATATGCTGATGCTGATTATGCAGGTTTCCTGGTTGATAGGAAAAGTACTTCAGGCATGGCTCACTTTCTGGGCTCCTGCCTTGTGTCTTGGGCCACCAAGAAACAAAATTCAGTAGCTCTGTCTACTGATGAGGCTGAATATATGGTTGCAGCCTCATGCTGTGCTCAGTTGCTGTGGATTAAGCAACAACTCATGGACTTTGGTATAGATGTGGGATGCATTCCTATTTTCTGTGATAACACTAGTGCAATTAGTATGACCAAGAACCCGGTTCATCATAAGAGAACTAAGTACATAGATGTTAGACACCACTTCCTTAGGGATAACTATGAAAAGAGAATGATCTCAATTGAATTTTGTGCTACTGAAAAGAAAATTGCAGATATCTTTACTAAAGTACTGAGTAGGGTGCATTTTGAGAGAAACAAGATTGAATTAGGGATGATTAAGATCACCTAATTGGAAAAACAAAAAAAAAATTGAAAAATGAAAAAAAGAAATTTGGCTAGAAACATTAACATTAGGTACTTAACCAGATTAATCATTGCTCAGTATCATGTCTTTATTGCCGTACTCTCTTGCCATGTTTTAATATGATTCCCTGGGTACTAATGATGTTTCTCTATCTTTGTAAATTGAGGAAAATTAAAGATTTTAACAAGATGAACCTGGTTCATCTATGCTGATTCATCTGACTGACAAGGCACGTACTTATCTCCATACACTTATTAAATTAATTATAGTCATACATGAGCAGGACTCTATCTATATTTGGTTCAATCCAAATGCCTAGTAATTATCCAAATTGAACTAGTTTCAAGGAGTCCTATCACATTAAAATTAGCCAAAATTTAGGGGTTTGTAAACGTCTAATCAATGTCAGTCCTGCATCGATTAGACTACCACTTGAGTAAATATTCAGCCGTTGTAAAATTCTTAGCCACATCTTATAAACGGGTCATCATTACTCCCCTCTTCATAACTAAACCGTCGAACCAAGTTCATCTCACTCTTCTCAAACCAAAACTGATCAACCTTTCTTCTTTTCTAAAACGTTCATAACAATGTCGTCACCACCTCTTGCTTCTTTATCTTCTTCATCGCCAAATCGTGTTTACGATGGAGGACTTTATGAATCTGATTCAGATTCTCCATCCGTGTATAGCTCTAAATCTCCAGATATATCTTTAACCCCTGAAAACCCTCCAGTTCTTGAACCCACACCTAACCCTACCACAACCCCCAAGGCTCGTCATGTGAAAGTTTTTGCTAGAAAATCTATTGCTTCTAGCTCTCGTGCAAGATTCTTGGAGGAAATTCTGCAGGCTGAAAAGGATAAGGAGTCTGAATCATCAAGTGAATCTTTGAAATCAGCCAATGAGGATGAAGCACCTGGTTCATCCAGTTCTGAGCAAGGAAATCTTGAGGTTGGTTATGAACCTACTACTACTAAGAACAAGTTTGTGTTGGTTGGGTCAGTTGTTGATGTTGAAGTGCCGGATAGGCGTAGAAAATTTTGAAAAGATAAAATTATTGAGAAAGAGAGAGAAGGAGGTTTTGTAAGAGGGTCTGGGGAGGACGGTACCACTTTGGCTATCTGCGGTCCCGTTCCTGAGCATGTTGGAGAAGATGTCACAAATTTAGGGGGAAGTGTTGCTGAGGAATCACTAGCAGGGTTGGAGAGCTTGAGACAGGGTATAGATGAACCTGGTTCATATATAGAGGAAACACTAGCTGAGATGCTGCAGAGGTTAGGAGACTCCTACAATCCCAAAAAGAGAAGAACTCTCAAGTCCAGAAAAGCTAAAACACCTGTTTCTTCCAAGAAACGAAAATCTCCAGTGTCTACTGATGCTCCTGCCCAAACGTGCGTGCTACTAGGAGTGTTGTTCAACGACAAGAAGAAGAGTTAGAAAAGGCTCTAAGAGAGAGCAAGAAAAAGAAAGCTGCAAAGGGAAAGGCCAAAATAGGAGATCCTGTTGAGGCTGTTGATGTGGATGATGTATCGTTGGACCTGGTCCAACATGAGGAGCAGCTTGCTCCGATTGTGATTAAGACACCCAAGCCCAAGAAGGATAAGGCTTCTTCAAAGAAGTCAGCTACTGTGTCTGCCACACCCTCAAGTACTGCTAAAAGGTCCAGGTCCAAGGCAAAGAAAGTGACGGTTGTTAAAAAAGAAGATAAAGAGTAGAGCGGAGGAGATGAGAAGGAAGTTGGTGAGGAGACTGATAGAGTCACAATGTTCAGTAAGAGGACAATTCTAAAGGGAAAGTTATTGAAAGATCTCGAGGAACCTGGGATGCGATACCTGCTGGACACACTGGATGTGCAGGAGTGGAAGGACATGGTCCTTCGCATGGAATGAAGGATGGCAAGGAACGAACTGGTGGAGTTCATGGGTAATGCAGTCATGAAGGATGGCAGGGTTACTTCCACATTCAAGGGCATTCAGATCACTTTTGATGCAAAGGAACTGGGAGAGATTCTGAACATACATGCTGAATGCTACGATGATTACACTAGGCAAAGATGGCCTAGTCTTGATGGAATGGCCTCAACTCTCAACATCACCAGGTTATTTTGTGAGAATGAGGAGGAATATGAGCCCAGGCCGGTGTTCAATAGTGAAATGAGGCCCCAACACAAGTTGTTCTTTGAATTGGTGATCAAGTTCCTACTGCCAAGACAAGAAAGAAGGCACATCGCCAATTACATGGACCTCACCTTGATGGAGTGTTTGTATAGGGTAAAGCAGATCAACTGGCCAACTTTCATCATTCAAATCTTAGACAAAGTTGTGAATGGAACCAAAGTATATGTTATTCCTTATGGCTTTATTCTGACGACTGTACTTGCTCACTTTGAGGTTCATGTGAAGAAAGCTGATATGGCTAATATTAAGGATTACTTTGGGAAGAACACTTTGCTGACTTGTGATTATATTGTATATGTTCCGGAAGATGAACCTGGTTCATCTTGGAAGCAACCAGTCAATAGCAAAGTAAGGTCATTGGTGCAGGAAGGAGAGATGAAGGATGAGGAGATCCTTAGATTGAAATCTCGCCTTCATGAGGTGGAAGCTGAGCGGGATGCTCTCAGAGTTGAACTAGCAAAGGAGAAGGAGAAAAATGAAGGTGTTCTTCACCAAATGCTGTCTCTCCTTCAAGACAAGAACCCAACCTCATCTGCACCTACCCAACCTTAGGATGTCTAGAGCCACCAAAACCCCATCTATGACCCAGTCCGGGATTCGTTATGTTTCTATTTCTACTCTGTTTTGATCATGGTTATGATTGTTTTTTGTTTTTGACTGTATGGTGTTTGATTTTCTATCCTATCAATGAATTTTGCTGTTTTGTTATTGACTTGTCTCAATTTCTTATTTAGCTTACATTTATTGGTTTCTTGTGATGATTAATCATGTTTTGCACCTGCAGTTGCCTCAAATGGCCATGAGTAATTGTTAATAGCTCTGGTAAGTTTATCATTTTGCAACTTTTAGATGATGCCAAAAGGGGGAAGAAATGTGTGCTTTTCAAATTTCAAACTGTTGTGATATTTATAACCTAATGAACCTCGTCTCTCTATGATAAATGCTTAAAACCATACAAAGTGTTTGAAGATTGTACAGGGTTAAGCACAAGGTTTGTCATCATCAAAAAGGGAGAATTTGTTGACCCAAGTCAATGCATGGTTTTGAAGATTGAAAAATGTCTACCAAGTTGAACCAGGTCTATCAGGCTATCATAGTGAAACAGACTCATTGTCATGCGAAGAGTCCATGCCTAGGAGATAACATGTTATGTGAATTATCTGGGAACTAAGAGGTTGTCTCCTAAAGCAAAAAGGTTGAAAATTGAAAAGAGGTTAGAGTTTGAATTCAGCAAGGATAGTAACAAAGGAAGGAAATTGAGTTTAATACAAACTCTTCCACCAGGGAAGAGTTGCATCAGAATTAAACAAGACCATCTCAAATACTGACGCTATATAATGTTGAAGTATTTCTACTGAAGAAAGATCGCACAAAGGCAGAAGTGAAACAAGAATTGAAAGCGAAATTCCCAGAGATATTTTGCAAGAAGAATCCTTGTGCGACACAAAAGCTACTGACCAGCTAGAAGAACCAGTTTCATCTGTTTGTTTATTGAGTCTAGTTGGTTGTAGTAGGTGATTTAATATTGTATCTTTTCAGCTTTCTTAGAAGCAATTGTAATAGGTACACACTGTTCAAGTTAGAGTTAACTTGAAGCTTGTCGCAATTAGCTAGAGGCTAGGTTGCTACAAAGGGATTAGAGTTAGTCCTAGGTTTACAAAAGAGTTTATTTTGTAAATGTTGTTTGGCTCAGAGTTGTAGTGAAGAGTTTGTGAAAATCCTACTGAGGAGTAGGTCGTGGTTTTTTCACCTTTTGAGCCAGGTGTTTTCCACGTAAAAATCTCTGTGTTTTTACTTTACTGCATTTATTATTCCGCAACAGTAGAAGTTGAAACACCAAGAAGAACCAGGTTTTACTGCAAAGAAAACAAGCGAAAAATTAGACACCACATAAATCACCCCCCCTCTTGTGTGGTATTGAAGTATAAAACATCACTTAGTTCAAAAACAATTTATTTCACATCATTTTCCTTGCTCACCAATCGCCAGTATAACATTTATAAACAAGATTGATAGACAATGAGAAGTGTTAACAAATAATCTCTCATATGCTACAATATATTGAATTTCATAATGAATTGGGACCAAATTAAAAAAAACAATATTGAAGATTGATATAGTTGATTCAACTAGTTGGATATTGAAGCTTAATTATGTTGTTATGGTATCATGATCCTAAAAGTATCTTAACACTTATAATTACTTGGCATCGTCTTTTAAATGATTGTGATGATGGTAATGATGATGGTGATGATGATGATAATAAGAAAATAGAAAAGAAAAAGAGCTAGTAGGTACTTTCAAATTAAATATAGTAAAAAGAATTAATTACAGTAACCATACAACCACTTATCTACTTGAAATCTCAGAAACAGAATTAGGATTGTGAGGCCATTCTAATGAATGTAAACTATTGTGTACGCGGAGAGTCCGATTTCGAGACCACTATGGTATTCCATAACCCGCCTTCGAAGAGCTCGGAGCAAAGTTCGAGGTTTGACACCGAGGTATCCCTCGAGGAAGCGCATCAAAGGTACCCTATGCTCGACCTCGGGGCAGTGTAAGTCGATGACCAACAAGGAAAGGCGGAAAACTCCCAAGAGCACGTGGTTAGAGCTGACCAAGTCTTCAAGGATAGTACAAATTCGTACCAAGTCATTAAATAGCTGTACCGGATGTGTTTCTTTGTATTAATTACACATGTACTATGTTGGGATTCCCCCTCCTATATAAATGGGACATTTGTCATTTTTTGGGACACATGATATTCAATACAAGAACAAAAACATACTCTACAATTGTTCCACTAATTTATTGCTTCCATTTATTGTGTTCATTAATTGTTCTTCATTTATTGCTCATTATTGATCATAAAAGGCAATCATCAAGGCCCACCATACTGTTATTCCTTCATAGACCACGCTCTATTAAACATCTTAGCTTGACCTTGAGGCCCTGTTTCGATCAGCTCGAGACCCCGTCTCACAACAGCTTGGTTTGCATATCACTACTTCCTCTTACTCTTACTTTATTTTCCTAACTCACACTTAGAATCTATTGCCTAACAACTAGTATTAAAATAAATCACATATTTTTAGAACCACAAAATCAAATATAATTGTAATTACCATTTTCAAGGTAAACAGTTTGGTAAAAATAATAGTGATAGTTTACTGAAAAATACAAGTTATTCTTTACACTTTTTCTTGTACAAGAATCTTTGATTTCAGGTCAAAAATGTCTAACTCAGTGAATGCACATGAAAACAACGGTCCTGAGGATCATGGAGAGAACGATGTAGCTGTTTCCGGCGCCGGTGTACCACTGCAAAACCCCGAGGACGCGCCAGGGCCAATCCTCGTAGGCGTGGGCTCACGCAACGCCCAACATGTAGATATAAGATCCCATACCGACGGGAGTATACGCCGGGAAAACCAACATGAAGCGCAGAAAACTCCAGCTCGGGAGGAAAGAGAGGTTAGCCTTCAAGTCATTTTTGAAATGTTACAGGCACAACAAGTGGCTATTGCTCAGCTACAAAGCCATCAAAAAACTCCAAGCACAGCACCACCGGAAGCAGCTCCTCGAGTCGAACAGGCACCGGAAAGGTCGAGCAACAACGGGTCAACAGCCAACCCCACTATTATGAAGATGCTCGAGGACCTAACACAAAAAGGATTGAATTAGGCGAAAAGAAGATAGAAGCTAACGACAAAAAGGTAGATACATACAACTCAAGGGTCGATCAGATCCCGGGCGCACCCCCAATTTTGAAGGGTGTAGATTCAAAGACGTTCGTACAAAAGCCATTCCCGTCAAGTGCGGATTCGAATCCCATCACGAAGAAATTCAAAATTCCCGATCTCCCGAAGTATAACGGGACCTTGGACCCCAACGAACACATCACCGCTTACACTTGTGCTGTAAAAGGAAATGACCTGAAGGACGACGAGATTGAGTCCGTTCTGTTGAAAGAATTCGGAGAAACACTATCGAAGGGGGGCATGATGTGGTATCACAACCTACCCCGAATTCAATAGACTCGTTTGCCATGCTGGCAGACTCTTTTATAAAGGCACATGCTGGTGCCATCAAGGTTGCTACAAGGAAGTCTGACGTCTTAAAAATCAAACAGAGAGAAAACGAGATGCTAAGGGAATTTGTATCTCACTTTCAAATGGAGCGAATGGAATTACCACCAGTCTTCGATGACTGGGAAGTACAGGCCTTCACTCAGGGCTTGAACGAACGAAGCTCGATAGCTTCGAAGCAGCTAAAGCATAACTTGGTTGAATATCCCGCCGTAACTTGGGCGGATGTCCATAATAGGTATCAGTCAAAGATCAGGGTCGAGGACGATCAATTGGGAGCCCCCTCGGGCTTAGTGTATCCTAGCAGGCTCTTAGCGAAGGAATCAAGGTTTCCAGAAAGAGAACTGAGGCCAAGAAAGGAAAGGTACCAACCGTACACCGAAGATCAAAGAAATGGCCCGAGGCGCAATATACCTTGAAACGATCGACGGATGGATCGAGGTCAGAATTCTTGGGGACTCGTGAACAAAGCCGGGTTCGACAGACACACAGGGCCGATGGAGGCACCCCGATTATCCGAGTACAACTTCAACATTGATGTTTCAGACATCATATCAGCCATAGGTAAAATCAAAGATACAATCTGTCCAAAACCCATACTATCAGATCCTTTGCAAAGGAACCCTAACCTGATGTGCGACACGACACTCGCGGTCATAGAATCGAAGATTGTAGACAACTCCGAGAAGAAGTAGCCCGACTGATCAGCTAAGAGAACCTCCGAGAGTTCCTCAGCGATCCAGCTAAAAATCAATTTTGGGAAAGAGAAACGAACAGGAAGAACGAATTGGAAGAACCACATCACGTCATCCACATGATCATTGGAGGAATCGACGTCCCACATGAACCAATTGTCAAGCGAACAAAAATATCCATCACCAGGGAAAAGCGAACTCGGAGTTACATACCCGAGGACACTCTCACATTTAGCGAAGTGGAAATCGAGACCCTTTCTCAGCCTCAGAACAACGCATTGGTAATTTCTTTTCTTTTGAAAAAATTTCAAATTAAACGTGTGCTCGTGGATCCTGGTAGCTCGGCCAACATAATCAGGTCGAGGGTGGTAGAGCAACTGGGGCTACTCGACAGGATCGTGCCCGCCTCTCGAGTCCTCAATGGATTCAACATGGCAAGCGAGACAACTAAGGGGGAGATCTTCCTCCCGGTCAACGTGGCCGGCACAATCTAAGATACCAAGTTTCATGCCATCGAAGGTGACATGATGTACAATGCCTTGCTCAGAAGGCCGTGGATACACTGCATGAGAGCAGTGCTGTCAAACCTTCATCAAATGATGAAGTTTCCAACGAAGGACGAAACAAAAATAGTGTACGAGGAGCAACATGAGACAAGAGAGATGTTCGCGGTGCACGATGTAGCACCAGCGTTGACACCTTCTACATCAAAGGAGACAAAGGACAAGCAAACAGCCAATTAGCAATCACAAACTACATTCTCGGATACACCTGAATGAACGAATAAAGGACCGTGCCGCGTCCTTATAACGAGCAATTAAAGCATATCGATGCTCGAATGCTACCACTGTTAACGTACAACCCTCTCCCTTTTCGTTTATGTTTCACACTAACTTATGAGAAGGTGTTCGATTGAGAGGAATCAAATCACCCCCCATATCTAAGACTTTAGGTTATAAAGCATGCGTTGCGCTCTTTTTCCCTCAGATCGGATTTTAACCCAAACGGGTTTTACCGACGAGGTTTTTAACGAGGCAACATATATATGCTACCTAAAGAGAACGCATCAAGTATTTAAGGATTCTCTTTGATAAACCTCAAATATTGGGGGGAATCCCCCCGGGAGATCACCTCCTCAAAGAAATTGAAATATGCCAAGAGGGTCTCGACAAGAGAATGATGTATCGGATCAAACGGTCGAATGAACCGTGTCCGCGTAGAATAATCGAACCCTAGATGGCGAAAAAATGTATGCTTGTACCAAATAAATCAAATGAGTATCTTTTATCATCAAAACACTTCATGCTTCGAAGAAGTTTACTGTTCTCGCAAGAAACGGCCCCAGGGCCGAAAATGCCCGAACACTCGGGGACTGTCGTCGACATTCAACTCACCAAACCATATAAACTCGGAATCGTAAGCCCTCAATGAGGCAACCTCGATCTCATATGACCTCGAAGAGGCAATAGCAAGGTATAAGCCCTCAATGAGGCAACATCAAAAGTGTAAGACCTCCATGAGGCAACACCGAATCTGTAAGACCTCGATGAGGCATGCTCAATAATATCAGCCCTCCATGAGGCAACATCAACAATGTAAGCCCTCCATGAGGCAACACAAAAAATGTAAGCCCTCCATGAGGCAACACCAAATCTGTACGACCTCAACGAGGCATGCCCAAATTTGTATGAGCTTAAAAAGGCATAACCCAGATATTAAGGCCAAGGCTATGTATTCGAACTTGTAAAACCCCTAAAAGGGCATACCCTCGATATAGACGCCTAGGTTATCTCACTCGGGGACTAAAAGGCTATGACCAAACACAATGACTACGGTCATAAGGCTCTGGCCGAACTAACGAGACTCAGAGACGTTCGACCGTCGCCATAAAATCACAGGCCTTCAAATACTTCGAAAATACTTCAAAAAGAACCGGTTAATGTGATGATCCAAGGGGTCATTATATCAATCTAGACTCCATTCCATGCTTAATATCCATAAAAAGACTAATTTTAAATATCTCGATTTGCGTGTACAGTCCGTACGTGAATCCTGAAAGCTTTTATGTGAAAATATGAGAAATAGTGATTTCTAGAATTTAAATTTGATTTTAGTTGACTTGAGTCAACATTTTGAGTAAATGGACTCGGATCTGTGTTCGACGATCCCGGGAGGTCCGCGATAAAATATGGAACTTGGGCGTATGCCTGGAATTGAATTCCAAGTTCCCAAGCCTTAAAAATCAATTTTTGAAAGAAATTATTTTGCTGATTATTAATGAAATAAAGAAATGAATTAATATTTGAAACCGTTGGTATCAAGCCCGTATTTTAGTTTCGGAGCTCGATACAGGTTTGTTATGATATGTAAGCCTTGTCTGCAAAATTTGGTGAGAATCGGAATTTATTTGACGTGATTCGGACGTCCGGTTGATAAATAGTGAACTTTAAGTGTTCTTGAGAAAAATAATGAGTTTTGAGGTTTAATTCATAATTTTACATGTTATTTTCATGATTTGATCACACGAGAAAGTCCGTATGATGCTTTTAGACCTGCGTGCATATTTGGTTTAGAGCCCCGATGGCTCGGGTGAGTTTCAAATAGGTTTGGGTTGTGTTGCGCTCGTTCTTTCTTATGCCTCGACGTCGTTTCTTCAAGCATAAATGATATCATATTGAACAAATGAGCTCCGATTTCTGTTTTGAATGAAGTATTAGATCCGTATCGTAATTACAGACCCGTAGCAAAAAGAATCATCGAATGAGGATTTTATGGTCATTTTATTAAGGTTGCCAGATTTTTCATGTTAATTACGAAATTGACACTAACGGCGAATTAAAAATCTGCACTATTTGCAAATATTAAAACCTACATATCCCCTTTATTATAAGGTCAAATCGAGTGATTCAAAAGCCTAACTTGACTAGGATTTCACAAGGGATCCATTGGAGACATAAAAATCGAGTTTCGAGATCAATTGGCATGAGAAACGAGGCAGAATAGCTGGCAAAAAAATATATATAAAACGGGCAGACTTCTTCTTCTTCAAATTTTCGAACCCCACAGCCCTAGGAACGAATTTCTTCACCAAATATCATCCCCAAGTCATAGGTAATCAATTCTAAACTTTACTCTTTCAATTACCCATTGTTTTTCATCACTCTTAAATCAAAAACTAAGTAATTTTCATGGTAAAAATTGAGGGTTTGGGTAGAATTAGGGAATTTTGTAAAAATCGAATCTTTACCTCGAATTGAGGTCGGATTTCGAAACTAATTGTATATTTGGGTTCGTGGGTGAATGGGTAAACGTAATTTGGTCTGAACCCCGAGTATAGGCCAAGCAGGCCCGGGGTCTGGTTTTCACTTTTTTTTAGAAAACTTAGGAAAAATTATAATTTTCAATAAAGTTAGTTCCTTTAGCCTAAATTAATGACGTTGAGTTAATTATGATTATATTCGAGCAAGTTAGAGTAATATTCTAAAGGAAAAGCTATAATTGAGCAGTGAGTGGCCTGCGAAATTGAGGTAAGTGTTTGGTCTAACTTTGACTTGAGGGAATAGGAATCCCCACTTGTTTTCTATGTGAAATGCATGTGTGTGGTGTATAGGTGAGATGACGAGTACCTATGCACCACCAAATGGTCTGTTGAACATGATCCCTTCCCCGTTCCCAATTTAATTGACTCCTGTCTTAATTTTTCTATATTCATTATTATTTTTATGACTACTAGGCTTTATTACATTCCTGTTAAATATTATTTGGCTATTTTGGAAGAATATTGGTTGCGTGTTTGGTTCCATTATGGTACAGAAAGGTTGGGCAGTTTGGCCCTATTTTTGGAAATATATTTATATATTCATGTGGTTTCATTTTTGATAATATTGAGGAAGTTGTGAGAAATGTAGTTTAACTGTCTCGTGATTGTTGAGGTTCACGTGGTTATTTGGTTTCATTTAATTATTTCCAATTGTTGTTGTAAGTGTGTTAAAAGTTTTGGTTGTTCTCTTGATTCTATCGTGGTACATAAAGACTGGATTGGGTTGACAGTGTTACGGTGGTTAGATATATCCTGACGGGTTTTATTGTGGGATGATATTGGTTAAAGCTTACGAGCTATACTGTTTTCTGTTTGCAATTGTTGAAATAAAAGTGTTGTGAAAGGCTTGGCCTGAACTGTGAAAGTTTGTGATGAATAAATAAATTTGATTGTGATAAGGGGGCTGTGATAAGGGTGGATAATTGACAGTGATACGGGTGAATAAATGATAATGATAAGGGTGGGCAGGTGGGATCGGGTTGCACGCCGCAACAAGACAGTGATAAGAGAGTATAATTATGTTTTACTGATTTTATTATAAATATTTGGAAATTTATTGTTTTACTCTACGGTTTTTCTCATATTCTGCACATACGGCTATTTTAAAGTAAAGTTTGGAAATTCGAAAACTTGTGTGAGATCTTGGTGATAGTTGAGGCCTGGACTGAGTTATTATATTTATTGTTTCTGTTATATTTTTCTTGTTCGTGTAGAATTATTTTATTGCGTTATTGTATATATTATTGTCACAGGTTATATGTTGTTAATGCCCCGCCGTAGTCTCGTCACTACTTCATCGAGGTTAGGCTCGGCACTTACTCAGTATATAGGGTCAGTTGTACTGATACTACACTCTGCACTCTTTTGTGCAGACCCGGGTATCGGCCAACAGTAAAGGTTTTAGAGCGGCTATTCATTTATTCGGAGACACGAGGTATATCTGCCGGCGTTCGCAGATCTCGAGAATCTTCTCCTATTTTCATAAACGCTATTTTATCATATTCAGAGTAGTTACACTATTTCTTTCAGCCCATTATTTGTAATATTCTTAAGTTGTTCGTGAATTGTGACACCAGACTCTGGGGTAGTTTTTGGATTTATCTATATAATTAGTTTGTGGCTCGGTTTAGTTAATTGTTTATTATTTTATATTGTGAATTATTTATTTAAAACCATTAGCTTAAGTATTAACTTAAAATTGTTTTATCCTGTTTAAATGGTTAATTAAAGGAAATAGTTAAGCGAACTCTAACATTGACTTGCCTAGAAAGTGTGGTGTTAGGCGCCATCACGATCCCTAAGGTTGGGAATTTTGTTCGTGACAAGTTGGTATCAAAGCACTAGGTTGCTTAGGTCTCACAATTCACGAACAAACTTGGTAGAGTCTGAAGGATCGGTACGGAGACGTCTGTACTTATCTCTCAGAGGCTATGAAGTTAGGAACACTTTCACTTCTATTCTACTTTATCGTGAGAATTTATTCTACCATTGATGATTGAACTTGTCTATTCTTGTCCTCTCACAAATCTCGACAACACGCCAAGAGTCTACAACCGGACAAGAGATGAAGCCCCAATGACAACTACGATTAGGGGAAGAGACAGAAGCAGAGCTCAGTCTAAAGCTCGGACATCAGCACCTATTGTAAAGTCTCAAATGGATCTAGACGCGGAGGTTCTAGCTCAGTTGGTACATGTTGGACTAGCCCATATCACAGAAGGATTTATAGCTACTCCAGTATTGCATAACAAGGGAATAGTTGAAAGCAACGGAGTTGATTTATATGAGCTATGAAGTTTAACATTGTGAATTATCAGACATTGTGACCTATGGCTTTGTGCCAAGTAGGGAAGTCCATTGTCAAGGAATAAATTGTGGGGTCATGTGTTATATCAGTTTTGGCTTGGAATGTATACGACCTGAGATTTTGCAAGAGATAAAGTCGGGACTTGCGATATGTCCGCCTCCTTAATAACCCTTTACCTCAGTACCAAAGGAGTTATATAACCAACTTTAAATCTACAGAAGGTTTACTCAGCGTGGAAGTCACGGTTGCGAATTTCGGGGTGCTCCAGAGGGAGTACAGTGGTTGACAAGCTTCTAGACTATATGGTTCTTGCCAAAGTTTATATGTATAGAGCTTTACTTTTGGGATCATTGTGCATCAATAGAGATGAGAGTTACCCCAAAAGAATGATGAAAAGGTATATGAATAAAATGGGGTAGCTCAGCAGTGTTGAGTTAACATAGTAAAAAAAGAAATTGGCGCCGGTGTTTGTGACAAGCCTACGAAGAGGATGACCAGCCAATGCAGCATCAATTACTTGACTCAGTTCTCATAAATGCTTTTGAAATATTTTGTTTCTCGGACTCTCCATAATGCGTGGCGCATAGGGTTTGAACGGTTGCATCAGGTCACCATGACAATGTCAGAACATGCCATCAGGTTTGATAAGTTAGTCTGTCATGCTCCTACTTTGGTTCATATAGCCAGAGGGCGAGTCCCCAGACTCATTAAAGGACTCAAATATGATTGTAAAATTTTGGACGACTCAGGGCAGGTTGATACTTCATTTTGGCAAGTGATAGAAATTGTCCTAGACTTGGGAGAGTCATATTTCATCAGAACACTCAGCCTATGTGCCCCATTGTAGTTACAACTCAACTACATGACCAGCTTGGAAAAAGGGGTCGGAATGTCGAAAGTGGAGGTCAGATTCCTAGAGGTGGAGACCCAGCCTGTTGATATATTTTCTATGGTATGGTTGATATCGTTACATCAAATGGTGTCATTACAAGAACAATCTCTAGTTATCATAAAGTGATGATTTCCTTAACTTGATTCGGTTATGAGTATCTAGAAAAGTCCTCCTAATATGCTCCACTCTCGGGTGAGCTTCGTAACTCTAAAATCTACTTATGTGAATACTTGATTTGAGAAATTCTATGGAGATAACTATGTCTATCATTACGTGTTGTAATTTTGTTTAACGAAAAATATTTAAAGGAAGAAAATGGAAGGTTTCGAGTGGCACGATATGCATATTACTTGTGATTCAGAATTGAGGACGAGATCCTCGCATTTTAATATGATATGGTATATTTAAACCGGGCTACGAGCCGCGGTGGAAGTTATGTAAGGATGAGATCCTTGTGATGGAAATTCTTGTGTTTAAATTCTCCATTGTGAATTAAAATTTTACTATCATACTAATAGGGAGTCATGCTTCTTAAGGTTATTCAAAAAATTTATGTATAATAATAATAATAAATAAATAAATTAATTAACTATCTGTGCATAATTTACCAAATTCGTGCTATAATTATTGAGCCTTAACCTACAAGGCAGGTGACCGCGTATGTGGCATTACATGAGACTTCGGGTGTATAATTATGAGGTCTTCAAACATCGTATCTCGTTATCGGTATTATGAAGGTTTGAAAGGAGATTCTCTTTGTTAACGTGAAGCTATTTGATAATTGTGTAATTGGCTATGAACAACTATTAAGGAAATAGAGGCAGTCAAGAACTGGCCTGGGCCCACTACAACCATGGAAATTAAGAGCTTCTTGGGTTTGGCGGGTTACTACCGTCATTTTGTGGAGGGGTTTTCATCTATATCATCCCCTATGACTAAATGGACTCAGAAAGGTGCCCCATTCAAATGGTCAGACGAGTGTGAGGCGAGCTTTCAGAAGATCAAGATAGCCTTGACTTCAGCACCGGTGTTGGTGTTACCATCAGGTTCGGGTTCTTTCACGGTGTATTGTGATGCTTCCAGAGCCGGACTTGGAGAAGTATTGATGCAAGATGGCAGGGTGATTGCATTTGTGTCTCGGCAGTTGAAGGTTCCTGAGAAGAATTATCCTGTCCATGACCTAGAATTGGCAGTTATTGTTCATGCACTAAAGATTTGGAGACACTACCTTTATGGTGCGCAGTGTGAAGTTTTTTTCAGACCATCGCAGTCTCCAGTACTTGTTCAAGCAAAAGTATCTAAATTTGAGACAGGGGAGATTGTTAGAATTGTTGAAGCACTATGATGTCACTATATTATCATCCATAAGGCCAATGTGGTGGCCGATGCATTGAGTAGGAAGTCGATGAGTATGGGCAGCCTTGCATTTATTCCAGCCTGTGAGAGACCGTTGGCTTCAGATATTTAGACTTTGGCTAATCAATTTGTGAGGTTGGATATTTCACCCGGTAGTGTTCTAGCTTATACAGTCGCTCGGTCTTCTTTAATTGAGCGTATCAGAGAGCGGCAGGATGATGACCCACATTTGATGGTTCTTAGGGACACAGTTCGGCACGGTGGTGCCAAGAAGGGTGCAATTGGTGAAGATGGTGTTTTGAGGATGCATGGTCGTATATGTGTGCCAAATGTTGATGGCCTTCGTGAGTTGATCCTTGAAGAGGTTCACAGTTCTAAGTATTCTATTCACCCTGGTGCAGCCAAATGTATCAGGATTTGAAACAACATTATTGGTGGAGAAGGATGAAAAAGGATATTGTTGCTTATGTGGCTCGTTGTTTGAATTGTCAGCAAGTGAAGTATGAACATCAAAGACCCGGTGGTTTACTTCAGTAGATAGAGATTCCTGAGTGGAAGTGGGAGCGTATCACTATGGAATTCATTGTTGGACTCCCACGAACTCAGAGGAAATTTGATGCAGTTTGGGTTATTGTGGATAGGCTGACTAAATCAGCACATTTCATTCCTGCGGCAAGTACTTATACTTCAGAGCGGTTGGCTGAGTTATATATTCGGGAGATTGTTCTCCTTCATGGTGTGCCTGTGTCTATCATTTCTGATCAGGGTACGCAGTTTACTTCGCACTTTTGGAGGGCAGTTCAGCGTGAGTTGGGTACCCGAGTGGAGTTGAGTACAACATTTCACTCTCAGACTGACGGGAAGTCCGAGCGTACCATTCAGATATTAGAGGATATGTTTCGCGCTTGTGTTATTGACTTTGTAGGTTCGTGAGATCAGTTCTTGCCGTTAGCAGAGTTTGCTTATAATAATAGCTATCAGTCGAGCATTCAGATGGCCCCTTATGAGGCATTATATGGTAGATGATGTAGATTGCCAATTGGATGGTTTGAGCCGAGAGAGGCTCGGTTATTGGGTACCGACTTAGTTCAGGAGGCCTTGGATAAGGTCAAGATTATTCAGGAGAGACTTCATGCATCTCAGTCTAGGCAAAAGAGTTATGCCAATCGTAAGGTTCGCGATGTGGCATGCATAGTAGGAGAGAGAGTATTACTTCGTGTGTCGCCCATGAAGGGTGTTATCAGATTTGGGAAGAAGGGTAAGTTGAGCCCTAGGTATAGCGGGCCGTTTGAGATTCTTGATAGAGTGAGGGAGGTAGCTATAGACTTGTGTTTCCTCTAGGGTTATCCACAGTTCATCCGGTATTCTACGTGTCTATGCTCCGAAAATATCATGGTGACCCATCCCATGTGTTAAATTTCAGCTCTGTCCAATTGGACAAGGACTTGACCTATGAGGAAGAGCTGGTAGCTATTTTAGACCAGCAGGTTCGTCAGTTGAGATCTAAGAGTTATCCTTCAGTCCGAGTGCAGTGGTGTAAGGCCCCGGAAAATGTTTGCTAAGCAATATAGGATTCAGGGTGCCAAGTAGACTAATTGTAATATTGTATGTGCTTTAACTATAATGTTAATGAATTGTATGTGGTGGATAAGCATATGAGTCATATAATAAGTAATGTGAGATCCAAGGGGAAGCCTAAGGCTAAGCCAAATGGGAAAATTTCATAATAGGCTAAAATTCCAAAGGTATTTGCACTAGTCCACACTTTGAAGGAGCATATCTAATTATGTATAAAGTATTATGTGATGAATAACCTATCAAATAAAAGGTCTTCGAGTATAGTTTCCAAATCTTCAAACCGATTCTCATTTGGACATTCCTACGCAAAGTTATGGTCAAATTACTGAAGGCTGGAAAAACTCGATCCTGTGTCGAATCTGCGATCGCATAATCAAAATGCGGTCCGCATTTTCGATCTGCGATCGCAAATCTGGTTGCAGACTGGGCTAGTGTAGCCCAGTTTTGGGCAGCGATTCTGCGATTCACTCTACGGCCCGCATGTGTGTTCTGCGATCGCAGACCTTGTTACGGAGGCTTATTTTTCCAATTTTCATAACCCGACCCCATTTTCATAAATACGTTTAAGGGCTTCATTTGCGGTCATTTTCTACTGGTTTTAGAGAGAAATGAGAGCATATAGAGAGAGAGAGAAAGAAGGGGCCTAACTTCATAATCATCCATATCTTGCTCAAGTCTTTAAGAATCAAGAAAGATAATCATAGATTGTCTTCTATCCGGGTATGTTCTACTTCTAAAAAATTTCATACAAGTAGTTAAGATTTCAAATAGGTTGTGAGGGTTAGAAATAGGCCATTCATGTGGGACTAAGTTGTGGTATGTGTTATTAAAGAACTAATTTGGGTAGTTCATGTTAAAATTTGGGTGAAGGAAGAAGAGATTTCCATTTCTAAACCTTGTAGTCTACTTCACATGTTAGGTGTTTGATGAAACTCCTAAGAGAGTTATAGCATGGGTAATCTTCCTAATTATTAATCGATTTTCGATATATCCTTATAGATTGATATGGCTAGAGGTGTTTGTGTATGGTATAAACTTAAGGAAAAGCTATTTGAGGTATGTATGGCTAACTTTAATCTTTGTAAAATCGCTTTGTGGTGTCCGAGCATACGGTACGTGTATTGGTGTGAATATGTGCAAAGCTTGTTAATTGTTGAATACCTCGGTATGAAAGGATGTACTACCAAACGAAAGAATTATTAACGAATCCAATTGTTGAATGTATGTAAGTGCTAAATGCGGTGTAGTAAATAATGAAAGGGAAATGTGGAATTATCTAATGGAACTATATGTTGATGCTCCTTATATGCATGAACTTATCAATCTGAAAGAAAGTGGTACTAAATGAGTGAAAATGGTAATGAACTCAATTGTTGTAAGTATCCAAGTGTTGAGGGCTGTGTAGTGAATGATGGGAAAGAAAAGTGAATTGAATTGACTAATCTAACGGGTTATGGAGTACCGTACATGACTCACTGCTTGGTAGAGATTATTGTTCCTTTTCTTTCATATGGCAATTCGGTTGTTATGAATTTACATTCTTGATGATGAAAATCTTTGTGACTG